>JAKKPZ010000760.1:0-17764 GCA_022814885.1 Ditylenchus destructor | reverse complement strand
GACGAGTAATGGCTCAAATGAATGCTGAGACTCTGGGCATTCGATTGAACTGTTACTCGTCTTCTAGAACGTTCAAGAAGCAGTGATTAGAATTAATATCCATTTAAAAACTATACTATAGTTTTCAACAATTTTCTGGTTTTTCATATATATTGACATCACTGGTTTATATTTGAGCAAGACAATCAGAATTTTGGCACCACTGACATAGGCTTTAATAAAGCTTTGCATACTAGCGTGGTACGGGTTTGTGGTGCTTGGCTGAAAGTATTTGTTATTCGTGAAGCCACTAATGCGGCTTAGCCTACTTCTAGAACAAACTCGTTTATCTGTAAAGCAGGTTCTGTTTTATGTAAACAGAACATATAAATACCCTCGGCAAAAGTCGAGACTCACGACTTTTGGTGACTCAACTCGTCACGCTCATTGGTGCCCACTCTGAAATTTGGGGGAATCGATTCTCCCATGTGGAACATATCTCCACTGAAAACCTTAACTCTCACATCGCTTTCGGCGCTGAGATATGCCCCGGGAAAGCGCGAAATCCCGATTTCCTAAAGTCATAAAGCTTTTAGAACATTCTAGAAGGTCCACGGAAAATTCTGACGCGGAATCAGCGAAGTCGGTTTACTATATAGGGACAGAAGCAAACTAAAAAGATTAGGAACGTTAATCGAACCATTTGAAACTGAAAACACAAAAAATCTCGCGCGATCTTATACCATATACTGCTACTTTTGGCATTGGGGTTTTAATGTTACTCGACGAGATCCGCACGAATATGCACTTCGTTTTGGTCGGACGAGCCCGCAAGCACGTTTGGCATTCTGTTGGAAAGGGACTTATTTGAAGGAGGACTTAATTGAGGAGAAGTAATTCGAGGATTTATGGTAAACACATTTGTGACAAATTTGCAGCCAACATGGTGGAAAATAGTGCAAATTTAAGACTAAGTTTGATCTTGTTGCCAGTTCGTCTTTTGATCGAAAATGCAAGTATGGTATAGTTTGGTAAAAAATACTAAAATTATTCATAGATATGGACATCATTGGTTATTCCTAAAAATTCTACTTGACTGTGTGAGATGAAGTTCACTCAAAAATTGGGGTTATTATGGAATACCTATTCGGAAGGAATTTGAAAACTGCCCAGAATTTGGAAAAATCCGTGTGGTCTCAACCTTTATTACTATTATTCTCGAATTATTGCAAGTTTTGGATTTGAACTTTATTATTTTGTAACATTCTTGAATAAACTAAACTTGGCATGTAAATCGAACCGTTGAAAACTTAAAAGTAATAGATACTGCTAGCATTCATACAAATTAGAGACACTTGCAAAGCCGGCTAATTAATTCAAAGAAATATTTCCCAGTATAGAGTGTACATTCGTCATCCTTTCAACTTGTTTATACTAAAAATTAACATTGGAATAAGGAATCGAATGAAGGTATAAACCTTTTTCCTTGTCGATAGACATTTTTGGGCGCGTCATACCGGTCCAAATGGGCACAGCAAAAGAAGGACAATGTACAAACACTGTATATTTCAACACAGGGAAATAGTATTTATAATTAAAAGAGAGCTCTTATGATAACAGCTCACTTATTTTAAAGGCAATAACAAATATAAAAATGTGATGCAATAAAATAATCTAACCAACTACAGTATACCTCACTTATTTGTTGTGAGGCTTGTTGTTGTAAACACTACAAGCCATTGGCTAAACTCAATAAGAAAACGTCCTACAAAGAAGAGCTACGAGTGACACACAAAGTCTCTAAAACACAAATATAGGAGTTTTATTCTACAGTTGTGTTGACACAATACTTGACGTGAAACTTGATGGAAATTCATGCATGTAAATCATGAATTCAATGCATCATTCAATGCAACAAGTATTGTGCTATTGCGACATCAATTTAACGAAGGCAAAATTACAGAAATTTAGGAAGTGGAAAATAAATAAATACACAAATCGAGTGTAAAGAGAGTGTGAATCCTATATTTCACTTGCATGGGTTTTCACCCACTAAAAAGGTGCTAAAAAGCAAGCCTAAATGCTTGTGCAAAACCTTAAGCCTAAACCTAAATCTTGTATTGAGCCTAAGCCGAAGGATTCAATCTCAATAGCAAGGGGCAAATCCTATTTTTATGGTCTAAAATCGGTTAAAAGAATATTTCACAATCTTCGGAATTTTATTAGTCATGTTGTTTACTATTCATGTAGAAATGAAGGTTGAATTTCTTAGGTTTCCCTTCGTTAGGAGATAACTTTACAAATCATCGCCTCGTTCGCTGTCTTTCGCACATATAAGCGGCATTATGTTAATATCGGAGCGTTAAAGCTCAGAGGCACTCCAACATAACAACAAAACAAACACCACAGCGTATCACTAACACAGTCACTTCCTTTTTAAAGTCAATATAAAGTCCGGGTAATGATCAAGCGAGTTTCAAAGTACAAAATACGAACTTAATGCAATAAAATTATTTTGTCGCAAAAATTTAGGGAAAAAATTTGTTGTGAAACTTGTTGTGTTGACACAATACTTGACGTGAAACTTGATGGAAATTCATGCATGCAATGCATGAATTTAATGCATCATTCAATGCAACAAGTATTGTGCTATTGCGACATCAATTTAACGAAGGCAAAATTGCAGAGATTTTAGACTACTAAGTGTTTCTATGAAACATAATATGCCTCTATAAGTCGAATCCTACCGTATCTGACGAACCAAGTGAAGCGGGTGCACTTTTTGAGTATAGCAGGGGAATGTTGAAGAGTTGGAGCTAGAGGACATTCCTGAAGAATCAACACTCGGGTTTTGCGATGCGTGAAATGAAAAATAGCCTTTGTTTTGCGCAGAATTATCAACACTGCTGGCCATGGACAAAGCCTTAACACATAAATTTATCTTCTAAACTATGTGAAGTAGTGGAATTGGACGAAAATTAAAATCCGAAAATTTAGAATTATTATTAATATTTTTCTAAACGTGTTTGTTCAATTTTATCTATTATAGTATTAGGATTGGTGTGAGATTTTTTTTCTCCGCACTCTAAATCGCTCTAAATCGCGATATAGAGCTCGGGTTTTTTCGTACGGACTAAGTCAGCTATAAGGAAGACCCGTCGCCAGTTTTTAGACCGATCTGACATCTAAATTTAGACAAAATTAGACAAAAGTGTATTTCTGAGGGCATTTTTGACGGCCCGAAGCCCAATTTTCTCCATCCGAAACGCTTTTTGACTACATGATGGCGGTGCGCGAAGCGCCGCTGATGCACGCTCCCCGCGGACCTAGCTTGGGAGAGCCGCGAAGCGGCTCCTCCCAAGTTAGTTGTTTTAGTACGCTATTGCGACCTCAACTTAACGAAGGCAAAATTGCAGAGATTGATGAAATGAAAAATAAGTGAATACACAAATCTACCTGTTATATATTAAATGTTATATATTTATTAGCAGAAACTATATCTACAATATAGAAATTTTACATTTTTATTACAAAATATATTCGAGATCGGCTTTAAAGTCTTCCTAAAACAAAATAGGCAGTTTTCTCGTTAGCATTTTCCCGCATTCAGCTTGGACAAATACACTTTGGGGGGGGGGGGGTCCACTAGGGGGGTAAGCCAAACTTAAGCTTAAGCCTAACCTAAGTCTTAGCCTAAGCCTAATAGTAAGCCTAAGCTTAAACTTAAGTTTAGTTTACCCCCCCTAGTGGAAACCCCCCCCAAAGTGTAATTACCCATTCAGCTTCAGGCTATAGTGATATGAAAATGGAAAAAGGTAAAAATGTTATTACAAGAGAAGCATTCCAATCGCATATGAGTATTGATCACAATACCATTTGCGCGACTGTATTCTTCAAATAGCTGACGCTATTGGTGCATTCCGTCAACCTAGTTTTCATCGTAGCAATTTTCATTTTAGTCCGAGATCCATTGTCGGTAGCGTCAATTGATTTGAGCAAAGCTACGTTGAGACGGTAGCTAAAAACGATTGATATAAACTTATTTGAATAGATAGGGGAGAATATTTGTTGCTTTATTAATCGGACATTTGTCCCGTTTTCTGGCTTTAAACCGAGTTTTTGCCTATTTTTAGCAAACTCCAATTTAGGTAAAAATAACCAAATATAATTCATAAATATCAAGTGAATAAAAAATTATTCATTACTCAATACAAATATTGGCCAAGAAGTGGAATGAACATACCTGTTGAAAAAAGCGGCCCCTACAGCATTGATATGCATTCGGCCTTCGGCGCACAGCATCTGTTCTAGCTAAAATTATAGAAAAGCTCAGTTATTCAAAAAATATCAATGAAATATTTATTCAAAAAGGAAATAAGGCCAACAATTTTACTGAAGGCGTATATCGCACTTAAGACATACATTTTTCACAATTTGCACTCGACCCTCAATTCTCTCGTTTTCATTCCTTCTGAATTCGCGAGAAGATTTTGCACCGCGCTGAAGTTTGCTTAGCTGCCTTGGATCCATAATTTTCTCGCGTGGAACTCTCTTGCGCGGGTAATTCTTTTGCGCCAAACCTCTTTCACGGTGCTCTGCCTAAAACGAATGTACTATATAGTTCTAGTTTCTGATATCAAACTTATTTTTTACATTGATATTATCAGGTGGTAAGAAAGTTACATCAAAACTGACTTCAAATTCGGAACCAGTGAGGTTAAAATCAATAAGGTGTAGAAAACTTCGCTCGATTTAATGGGTTTTTATGTTGGGTATACTGTAGTACAAGTTGTACAACATTCGAGTGCAAAACTAAGCTCAAATTCGTCACCAGCGGGGGATTATTTTTTAGAGTGCAGGCTTGCAAAATTTCATGGTAGATCAATTGATCGATCGGTCAGTATGTAGAGGATTAGAAATAATTTTACATATTGAGTATTTCGGTTATTTACGTTTCTAGTACTGTCGAAACTGGGTTATCCGGAGTTTTCCTTGCGTTGCCTGCTCCATTCCGGATAAACGAAGTACCATTATATATCGTCGTTTTCTAGCTCTATGTAAGCGATAATTTGAACTGTTGTTAAATTGGTCCAATGTTTTCGTTTGTTTTTCATATTAAAAAATATTATTAAAACTAAATAAAAAGTGTGCAAATAATAGAGCTAGAAGACTACGATACATAATAGACGGTGTTTCGTTTATCCAATTGAGCAGGCAACGAATAAAAAATTCGGATAAGCGAATTTCGACAGTACCAAAATAACCTTATTTCGAAAGAAAAATATCTAATCGTCAGAATAATAACTAAAACAATACCTCAACTGGATTTCCACGCAGCGGAAAACGCGAAATAGGCGGGCTTGGCACAAAATAGGCGCTTGGAACCGTCTGATACCCGTTTCCTGAATGTGCTGAGTTCTCATAGTAGACCGGAGAGGGTTCACCCTACAATAAATTGAAGCTAAAAATATTCCAAATCACACGAGAAAACACTTTCGCTCCGACCAATGTCAGAAAACAGGCTTAGACACAAAGTACACTATTGCATATCGATCTAATAAAGTAGTTTAGGCATATTGGATTGAGTCAAAGCCAAGAAATTAGCAAAATGAAAACGTTTTCTCATCAAGACTGCAAAGCAGTCTCATCCTTAATCAGTAGAGGAACTTTGTCGGATACATTTTACAAGGTTCAAAGCTGGTGTCAAATTAAATCAGTGAAAATTCTTCGATAATAGCCCTACTACCCTAGTAATTAATCGGGTTAAACCTAGCTAAATCAAGACGTACCTGTGTTGGTACCGGGAATGAATTATCAGTCGATTGATACGAATATGGAGGCGGCTGGATTAGCTGAGCAAATCCATGGATGGTTTGAGGCGGTCCTTGATTTACTTTCGAGGGTAGCATACGTGATTGAGGTGGTGGCACGCAGCTTACATTTGGCACATAGATATCGGAATGGTAGTATGAGCCGTAGCCACCAGGCGATATATTCTGAATCGATAATTTTTACTCTTGTTAAATTTGTCTAATGTTTTTGTTTGTTTTTATATTTTTGAAAATATTCACATTTTTTGTTCACATGCAAAGCTTAATAATTTTTACCTTAATTTTAGTTTTCACTTTGTACTCAAAATTGCATGAATATTCGCATTAAAACGAGTCTTTACTGCACCGATATTGTGCAAATTCCGAACAAGAATTATGGATTTCGCTTATTTAGGGTGCTATATAAGCATAAGCTTAGGTCTTAACCAAAGAAATCTAAGTCATGCGTATACTCAAATCTGATAAAGCCAAAAGCTATCCTTAGGCTCTGAAATTACCCATAATCCCAGTGCCAATTTATTGGGGGTCACTTTGGTATACTGACACCTCGAAAATCGCATCATAAACCCCTAATGTCTATATGAAAGTTGTTTATCTCGACGAGATGAGCCGAAAAAGTGCAAAAATTTTTTTCGAAGATTGCTCCTAGAACGTTCTAAATTTCCGGTAGGCTTCCTGAGTACACGGAGTCGGACACTTACCAGACTCCGCCAGTTTACAGAGTGATCACTCTGTCGTATCCCGGACTCAGTGAAATCACGAGTATCAATACTCTGGTATTCCACAGAGTTTGTCATGCTCCGGAGCGTAGCACTCTGTAATTCTAAAGAGCCCAACCCAAATTTTTGGCGCGACGCTTAAGCCTAATGCTTGTTCGGGAGCTTAAGTTAATAAATTTGTTTTTTTTCGGTCGGACTCAGAAGAATAACAGAGTACTACACTCAGGGTGTGGGGTGACTCCGTGGAATGGCAGAGTGGTCACTGCAACTACAAACTGGCATAGTCTGGTAGGTGTCTGACTCGGTGAACTGCCGGAGTCTACTGAGGTGCCAGTATAGTAAAGCGTGGCCTTTTATTGTGGGAAAATGTTTTGTGCAAGGAACTCCATTTACATCAAAAATTGTTTATAATTCCCGAATTGATTTGTTAATTTTTTCTGTCAAGGCATCATTGTCTCAGCTTGATAGCCAAGCCTAGCCATGCTCGTATAAGCCAAATCTTACCAAAGCTGGTGATCCAAGTGAAATTGGTGTGCTCACTGGAGTATAATCCTGGAACATTGAAGCGTTCGAACTGGAGGACATTCCTGGAAATTCAACATTCGAGATTTGCCATGTGTCAAATGCTTGAGCAATAGGATCCTGAGTTAGGTCTTCAGCTTCAGAGTAGTCAAAGCTAGGCGCAGAATTATTAATACCGTGATTGCTATTGGCCATGGTTATTGCCTAAACAGAATTTATTGTGGAAGAAATGATCGATAACTATTAAAACGATCAAGATAACGCGTCATCGAAAATGTGAACTATCAGTCACGTATGATCCCGCACAAGCGTGATTGAATGAGCGGTCAAATTCGATATAGTATATAGGATTATACTGGTAGAATCATCGATTTTGGCAAAATAACAAACATTCTTGGAATTTTAGCAATTTGTGTCAAATGAGGAAAGAGTTGACAGAGAATTTACTATTTCAGAAAAATATTATTTTCACCGCAAAACTTGCTTTTTGATGCATAATTTTTGAAACTTTGAGAATTTATTTTGTTAAATCGAAAAACATCTTTGGTGGTATATGTAATAGACGTCAAGTACAATACACTAGAAAAAAGAGCTAAGCATGTACTTAAGATGAAGAAAAATTATGAGCACTTGAAACGGATACACTTTCAGATTTTTATCCTGCGTATCACACATTTTTGGGTTCTAAATGGCTCCCAAAGATGCCGAAAAAGCGAATTTTTCGGCATATTTTCCAGCGAAAAACAACTCCATATCAAGAAAATCATTCAATTCCGAAAAAGTCCAAACTAACTTTTGTTTCCAAATTAAATTTCCATTGGTATCCGGAAAATTCTAGAAGCTAATACTACAATAAACATAATAAAAATAATTACACATGTAAATTAGTACCAAACTTTCGCATCAATACATTGGAAATGTCGGACCAAACTTTTGGCAATCTCCTTTTCTCCATTGCGTTATGTACATTAGTGGGGCAGATAAAGCCTATTCGCAAGTCAATGGACATACTGAAATCAGAACAGCTTAGTCTTTTCTTTCCCTTGAGCTTTCCTTCTTTGATTTCCTCGTCTCCACAGGTTATTGAACGCAAGCCAAACAAATAAACAACGGAGTAATGTTTTGATAGAAGATGTGAAGGTAAATTTTCCTTGGATCTTCTAAATTTTCCTAGTATTCTTGAAATAAAAATAACTAGTAACATGAAATAAAAAATTTATCGAGCTCGGTACGATTAAATTCTCGGTACCATAAAAAAATCAATTTTTGAAATTTCGGTTTATCAAAAAAGTTTTTTCAATTTGGACATTTTCTTTGCTATATGATTTCTGAGGCATAACTTTTGCCAAAAAACAACGAAACACGGTTTCAAGAGTTTTATATCTTAACACAGAACAATTTTGCTCAATCTTTCTTTGACAACGCGTCTCTACCGTCTCTATCGATTTTACGCCCAGTTTCAATCCATAAACAGTCTTCTTTACGTCATCAAAATAGACTCTATATCACTCGCAAGTGACATCTCGAGCAGGGTTGTGCCGAGTGACTCGAAACTCGAAACTCGACTTTTTCGCCGACTCGAAACTCGACTCGAAGAATTTCGGCCGACTCGACTCGAAATTTTGGGCCGCGCCCGGTAGGGCGCGGCCCAATTTTTTGACGCGGCGTGAATTTTTGACACATGTTTGAAATTTTCAATGTTTTTAAGTGAAATTTTTGGCAAACAAGCTTAATATTACACAAAATTTTCGCCTGCGGCGCTATTTTTTTCTCCGACTTTGTATTATGTCTCATTGTTTTTCGCCAGCTTTGGGCCGAAAATTTGTTAAATTTTCAATAAATATTCAATAATTTCAATGTTAGAATTTATTTCAATGATAAATTTTGGTCAATTTTTGACGTCCAATTTTTGCCATATGTTTATTGGTCTACTTCCCCTGAAATATGAAAAATTCGCGGAAAAAATAGCGCCGCAGGCAAAATTTTTTGAAAATAACTCTGTTTGCCAACAATTGACATTAAAATTTTGTATATTCTTCAAAAATTTCGGCCCAATTCAATGCATCTCCACTTGGTTCTGAAGAATCTGATATAATAATTTCCAACCGCTCGAGCAATAATGACGGATCTCCAAGGCCGATTATCTCCTCAAAATTTCGAAAAATTGATCTTTATCAATAACAATTTTTCTCGGCTAAATTTAGGTTTAAAATTACAGAAATTAGCTCAAAAATAGCCAAAAATAGCTCAAAAATAGCCAAAAATAGCTCAAAAATAGCCAAAAATAGCCAAAAACCACCCCTTTTTAGACAACAGCAAATTAACAGCAAATTTTAGCAAAAAATAGCTTTTAAAACCGAAAATTTTGACTTTTTGAATCATCAGGAAATTTGACTCGAAAATGACTCGAAACTCGACTTTTTCGTCGACTCGAAACTCGACTCGAAGAATTTCGGCCGACTCGACTCGAAACTCGACTCGGCACAACCCTGATCTCGAGTCGACATTTGCGATCTTGCCTGAAAATAATCAACATTCAAGATAAAGTAAACTTTCTTGTTCTTTGACAAACCATAATTTCAATAATTTTTCTGATGAACTACTACTTTTTGATGGAGCAAAAGGCCACGGAAGCGTAATAAAGCAAAAACAAAATCGGGGTACGGTCATTAATCCACGTCATTTCGAAATGGACAAAATCTGAAACAACAGAATGCCAGAGGTTGGGCGCTTTTGGCGCAAATTCAAACGATAATTTCGAAATGGAAGTTCGCAAATTCGCCAACTAAGCATGTTTTTGCATATCCCAGGGTTTTCATATGTTCTTATTTGTAAGATTTGTCCTTATTTTTGGCCAATGTTCTTATTTTGTCCTTATTTCACGCAATATCCAATTTCAAATGGGAATTTTTGAAATAAAAGCAACTTTTCCTAAAAATTTTCGCCTGCGGCGCTATTTGGATGCCATTTTTTCTCCAAGTATTTAAAAATAGTGCAAATTTTTATGAATATCGCCTAAAATTGAAAAATTTTCGCCTGCGGCGCTATTTTTTCATTCATGCAGAATAAAATATTGGCATTATAGTTTCGGCGCGAATTTTAAAAATTTGAAAAAATGCACCCCTAAGAATGCACTTGGAAAAATTTTTGCTAAAAAACCATAGGGGGGACCCTATGGTTTGAAAAAATTATAAAAATGTTCTTATTTTTGACCCCGAAATCTTTGTTTTTGGGGCAAATGTCTGTGCCCTCCAGTTAGGTACCTTGCCTTCGTCCTACAGGGGCGTGTGATAGCTCAAAATGCTCCTCCTGGGATGAGAAGCAAGTTCTGATAAAAATTTTTCTGCGGCGATCTCGGGAATCTCGAGTTATGAGTCATCACAGTTTTGCACACTATTTCTCTTTTCTCTAACCCACTGGAATGCGTTTTTGATTTCAGAGTGTTTCCGAAGCTAATTTTTTGCACCCGGGGGTTTTTTGGGGTGCTGAGTCCGAATCCGGGGTCAAAAAAATTATCGGGGTACCCGGGATACGAAAAATTTTTTTTTGAAAAAATTTTTTTTGCTCTCAAAACTCATTTTTCCAGCTGCTTGAGGGCCGAAGGCCCGAAATAGTCTCATGCTGCTCTACTCCCGAACAACCCTTACTCCTGAACAACAGCTGCTTGAGGGCCGAAGGCCCGAAATAGTCTCATGCTGCTCTACTCCCGAACAACCCTTACTCCTGAACAACAGCCGAGGGCATACTGATGGCGGTGCGCGAAGCGATGACGAACCCAATCTCCCGCTGTGCACGCTAACCGTGTACAAGAGTAAAATGTGGCGCGAAGCGCCACTTTTACTTATTTGTGTAATTTGACTTCATTTTCTTGCGTAGAAGGTCCGATTTGATCAGAAAATTTTTTTAACTCGAAAAAATATGGGAAAATAAGGATTTTACGATTTTTCGGTACTATTTCAGCCATGTTTCAAAAATTTGCATTTTAAACATATTTTTTGTATCTAAATGCAAGCATGACAACCGGACCGGGCACCGGACCGGACCGGGGGGTGGCCGGTCCGGCGGACCAAACCGGACCGACCAAAACTTAACAAGCACCCCCTAAGAATGCCTTCGGCGGCAAAAAATTTTGAAATTTTTTAAATATTAAAAATTTTCAATGTAAGTTTATCATACGTAAATTTCCGGTGCTAACAGCATTGGGGCGGTTAGCAAAGGTTAGGAAAGGTTAGCATTGCACAGCCCTAGCTTCGCTCCCTCGCCTCCGGCTCGGTCGGTGGCTAAATCATAACTTTCGGAGGGCAAATCCCTCAGCCGCGGAATTTGCACCCGATTGGTATTTGGTTGTGTGATTTTTACTGGTATTTGGTTGGGGTGAATCAGGATTTAGGTGAGATTTTTTGATATGCATTTTATGATATTCAAAAAATATAAATAATTATTCGCTAAATAATTATTCAATCAACTCCTCATTTTCCAAATTTATCTATGTAATTTATTTCAGGATGGTCCCTCGTCCTTGTTCGTTATTCCTCTTGAGATAACTAGCAAGCTATTCTTCTTGCGCAGTCAGCTGCCAACGCACGCGTCTGAGCAAGGGTAACCACATAAGGATAGTAAAGATGAGGTCATGTAAGAGAGTGGTGTGTCTTTCTCTTTGTCTGCAAACGTCTCGTACGAAAACAATTTCTACGGAAGTTTTCTTCGCGTATCTCCAAATTAAAGGTTTTTTCAAATAGCTTTCACTATCTGAAGGGAATTTTTATCTTAATTTTTGTAGCAATAACTAAGAAATTTGCCTCGTTCTTCAAGCTCACGACTAGCTTAGCACTCGAGTAGCTTATTGGTTGTCTTTGGCCTTCCACCAAGCACGCTATGGTTTTTAACTTTTAGACATTCGCTTCGAAATTTCGGGTTCCGAAGTAGGCATACTTTGCGTTTTTCCATACAAAATATGCCTAATTTGGGACTCCAGATTTTGAATAAAAAACGTTTCCTTAAAATTTCATCGATAACCAAATGTTGGGCAGGTGCTAGATTTTTACGTTTAAAAAAAAACTGACATACTTACCGAAAGTTTTTTTACAAAATTTTTTAAAAGATTTTTTTGCAAAAAATGTCCATTTTGATGATATTTCTGAGAAAATGCGTGTTATTGTTGATGAAATGTCGAAAATTTTGGGATTGTACC
Organism: Ditylenchus destructor; assembly: GCA_022814885.1. Classification (NCBI taxonomy): domain Eukaryota; kingdom Metazoa; phylum Nematoda; class Chromadorea; order Rhabditida; family Anguinidae; genus Ditylenchus; species Ditylenchus destructor. The sequence continues at coordinate 5,522 of JAKKPZ010000760.1, read as the reverse complement.
ATTTTCAGATGTGGAGAATCCAAATTAGACGAATGAAATTAAAATTCTATCATAATTTTTCAAAATATGGAACCTCAAAGTTGACATACTTTACGTTTTTCTATAGAACATATTAGGGGTCGGAATTTATCACCGAGTCCGAGCGATTCCGAGTCCGGACTCGGTAGGGTTCCAATATCAGTTGACGAGTCCGAGTCCGGACTCGGTAGTGATGACCGAATCCGAGTCGAGTCCGGACTCGCCGAGTCCGTTTGAATTTTATTTTTCCCGCCAATTTTTTTTTTGTTGTCAAAAACTTGTGTTTTTGCTGTTTCTTAGCTAGTATTTCGTATTTTTGCTTTAAAAAGGCATAATTTAGACCAGTTGGTCTATTTTTAGCTATTTGTTAGATTTTTATAGAAATTTTACATGCAAAATCAAATTTTACCTGTTTTGTCCAAAAATTTTAAGTATGAATAAAACCGGCCAAGATCGACTATTCAGATCCTGAATAAGCGTTCTAGATGGATGCCATTGCAACTACAAAATATCTTGTTTTTCGAACTTGGAATTTTCCCGGTAAAATTTGTTTAGTTGATGAAAAACTGAAGATTGTGGACAAAATTCTGTAAATTTTCTCCGTGCGACGACATTGCGCGGAGAAAATTTTGTCGTTATAAGAAAAATTTCAGCATTCGTTATATCGAAGGACATTTCCATACATTTTACGCCCTATAGACAAGACCCATTATATTGAAGGTTTGTGTGTGAAGGTTTTTGTGCGATTTCTGAGTAACGCTATCGAAGGTTGAATGTAGTTCAAAATGCTTCCTGTAGCTCAGATTTGCCGCATTTCGCCACATTAAAAGAAAGTGAGCAGAAAATCATGAAGGCAAATAACAAGCCATAAAAGCGCCGCAGACCGAAATTTTGGGAAAAATGACGACTTATAATGAAAAATGGAAGGAAAAAGAGCGCCGCAGGCAAAAATTTTTAGAAAAATAGGGGTGTTTGAAAAAATAAACATTGAAAATTTTATATATTCTTCAAAAAAGTTCAAAAATTTCGCTCGGCCGCGCCCAATGGGCACGGCCGAAAATAACCGAGTCCGAGTCCGTCGGGCTCGGACTCGGACCCCTTTTGCCGAGTCCGAATCCGAGTCCGAGTCCGGACTCGGACTCGTCATATTTCCATTATGACCGAGTCCGAGTCCGAGTCCGTTTTGGATTCGGACTCGGAAAGACTCGGACTCGCCGACCCCTAGAAAATATGTCAACTTTGTGGTTCCATATTTTGAAAAATTACGACAGCATCTAAATTTCACTTCTACTATATTGTAGGCCAGGTCCATAATTTTTACTTTTTAATCAAAACTCAATAACTTCTCAGAGATTGTTTGAATTATGAAATTTTTAAGATTTTTTGCCGAAAAATGGTAATTTTTGTGTTTTTCAGAAAATGCAAGTTTATTGTCGATAAAACGTCGTGATTTTCGGTGGTATACCCTTTTCGAATGCGGATAGTCCGAATTTGAGTTCATATCAGGGGTAGACCCGCAACGTAAATTAGGAAAATTGCGTTTTTGACGTTTTTCGGCTAGAAATGGCCGTAAATTACACCATTTTGAAGCTTAACTCGTTTACGAGTATGGCGAGTCCACATTTTTAATCAGTTTCGATTCGAGAAACAAGAATTTGGGTTTTTTTAACGAAACATAGTATTTTCGCGATAAAAAAATGATTACCCGACCTGGGGTTCGAACTTGAGATGAGAAACTGCAAAAAAAAATTCAATTTTTGACGCATTACGTTAAAACTAACTGCAGATTCGGAATCAGCGCATCGAATTACCCCTAAAAACACTCATTGCAGAAGAATTTTCCACATTTTCAAAAAATCGATTTGGTCACAATGCCAGGAAGTGGTACTACAGTATACTCCACGCCAAAACCGACTTCAGATTCGGACTCAGCATGGTCGAAAACCTATATAGGGTCAAAAATCTGGGTCGTAACCACTCGATTTTCGCGAAATAGAAATTTTCTATGAATTTACCGTTCTATGAATATGCATTCTATGAATATGTATATTCTATGAATATGCGGTCTATGAATATGTAGAGAGCCTAACAAACCTTTCGGATAACAGAAATCCGAATAATGCACTTTTATTAAAAAAGCCAGTTTTTATCAATATAAGTAATTTTTACACTATTCAATAATTTTATAGCCTTATTTTACACCTGAAGTTACCCCTAACTTCCATTTTTCTTTTGCGTTAAACGTTGCATTTTTCTTTGCGTTAAACCTATCAAAAAACCCATTTACACCAAAAATTGCCATTTTTACCACAAATAAGACATGCACCATTTTCAAAATGGTGGAGCAGATGTGAAACAAAAAGTAATCTAGGTCCTTTAGTAATCTTATTAGCGGAAGCACCGCCGCTATCGCGGCGTCCCGCGCCGAAAAAAATTTTTGTCTAAAAAATTTTGTCTATATTTTGTCTAAATTTTTTGAAAATCTGTATCAGCACATCCGTACGAACATTTTAAGCTATTACTTGCCCGGAAATGACCCGTGGAAGGGTTCTAAACGTCAGTCCAGGGACAGACAGACACTGGCTTCTTAGTAAAGTAACATTAAAAAAGTAGGACAAGGCAGACGCTACAAACTTATACAATATAGTTATACAACGCGCCTTCGGCGCGTTCATGGGGTAGCCCATTGTTGGGGACTAGACATCAGTTTGCAAGAAATTAATATCCAGAAAACTCTCGAGGCCGCCGCTTTTTTGTGGTTTTTCGGGGTAATACTTAATGCTGGTAATACCTAATTTTTGTTGTTTAACCCGGTACATTTCGTATTCTATCGGGTGAGAGCTTTGATTATCTGGAAATTTGAAAGCTCTCACCCGATAGAATACAAAAAGCACCGGTTTAAACAACAAAAACTAAATATCCAGGTACAAAAAAGGGGGTGAAAGCGGCGGCCTCGAGAGTTTTCTGGATATTAATTTCTTGCAAACTGATGTCTAGTCCCCAACATTGGGCTACCCCATGAACGCGCCGAAGGCGCGGCGCGTCACTCTAGTACACTGCAGAGGAAACAAAAAAAGTTTCCTTTGTAGCGTCAAAAAACCTGCATTTTTGCACTTTTTGGCAAAAAAGGGCACTTTTTGAGATCTCCGCTCCCTAATTTTTGCGGATTTGTATACCAACTTTTGGAGACCGACAAAATGAGCTATCACACACCGCTGTATCGAGGGAACTAAAAAAGTTTCCTTTGTAGGTTCAAAAACCTGCATTTTTGCCATTTTTTGGCCAAAAAGTGCCACTTTTTGAGATCTCCGGGGAAAAATTTTTCCGGATTCGTATACCAACTTTTCGAGACCTACAAAATGAGCTATCATGCACCCCTGTATCGGGGGAACTAAAAAAGTTTCCTTTGTAGCGTCAAAAAACATGCATTTTTACACTTTTTGGCAAAAAATGCCACTTTTTGAGACCTCCGGGGAAAATTGTTTGTGCATTGGTGGATAACTCGTCGAGACCTACAAAATGAGCTATCACACACCCCTGTATCGAGGGAACTAAAAAAGTTTTGCCATGGGACACACCCAGACGTGCGACTTAGGTAGAGTGGATATAGTTATCATATTTAACGTTTTATTTACTCTGGACAATTTTTTCAATAAGAGACTAAATACATTTTGAAATTTAACCATAACTTTGTGTCTCGCAAGGAAAAGTAAACATAGAGATAATTTTTTTGAAATCTTATTCGTCTTTCAAATTCGTTAATTTACTCATGTTTATTCATTTTAATGTGTTCATTCTCATTAGTAATTCACATTGTTTTCTCATTTTGCTTCCCACAAAAATCTCACCATATTTTTTACCAAAGTCGTAAAGGTCTGATTGACAAGCCCTAACTTTAGCTAGACCCAAACATTGTCTCAGATTAGGGGCGAAACAATGTTTGTCGATTATCAAAATTTTTCACTCCAATTTTTCTCTTTATGGTGTTAAAAACGCTTTTACAACTAATCACGAAGCACCGAAAATGTTAACAGCAGTCGTGTCTGTTTGTCCTCATCAACTATCGTATATTTTTTAGAATAATTTTTATTTTGACTCTAAACGAAAAGTCGAAGAAGAAGACGGTCCCTGGAAATGAAGGAACGTCCCTCGCTTTCACTCGCCTCTCGAAATAAGGACAGTTGGCACTATCGACATGCGTACTGTCTCTGCATTGCTGACGTCAAAATTATTGACTCCATTTATAGACTCAATCAACACTACAGAGAACGATGGCTCGAAAAACCAGGTGTACACGATAAGGATAAAGTAAAGGACATACAATTAATATATAATATACTTAACATTACTTAAAACTAGCGCGCTAACGCGCGCTAGCGTGCGGGGAGTCTATATCAGTATGCCTTTTCTGTTCTAACTTCACTCACATTCCAGGGGGAAGGTCGGGCGCGGAGCGCCCGACCACAGGACTGGCTCGCCACCTGCGGTGGCTCGCAAACTCAGACTCAGTCTGAGTTTGGTTCAGTCTGAGTGATCTTTGATTCCTTAAAAAGCATCCCTAAGAATGCAATTTTGGTGAAAAAGACAGAAGTGACAAAATTAAGCACCCCTAAGAATGCAATTTCGGTGAAAAAAGACAGAAGTGACAAAATTAAGCACCCGTAAGAATGCAATTTTGGTGAAAAAAGACAGAAGTGACAAAATTAAGCACCCGTAAGAATGCAATTTTGGTGAAAAAAGACAGAAGTGACAAAATTAAGCACCCCTAAGAATGACATTTTGGGTGAAAAAAGACAGAAGTGACAAAATTCTCTGACACTCTGACCTAATGGTGTGGTCTTTTCACTGAAAAAAGACAGAAGTGACAGATAAGATAACAAAGAAGCACCCCTAAGAATGCAATTTTGGTGAAAAAATACAGAAGTGACAAAATTCTCTGACCGTAATCTTTTCACTGAAAAAAGACAGAAGTGACAGATAAGATAACAAAGAAGCACCCCTAAGAATGACCTCCAAAAACGTGCGGCGGACGCACGGTCGCACTTACCACTTACTATAAGGATGTTGGTAAAACTTTCCAAAACTGACGTACATGAGGACGTGCTTTCCAAAAAACAGCGAAAATGTGAAACATTGAATTTACTTTTTACTAAAAACAGCGTAAAAATACGCTTTCACTATTACCATATATTTCTCCGCATTTCAGAGCAGACACAGCCAAGGTGAGGTATATGGGCCGATGCTCAAAAGTATGCCGCACTAACTCTACGTGAGTGCATAGAGGCCCCAAGATCAAAATAGCTTGGCGTGAACTTATAAGCAACTTTGCTCTTGGTTCCCGTGTGCGAGGAGCCCAAATACGGGATTTTCTATATGGGTGATGATGAATCGTCCCAGGTGATGGATCGTCCCGTAACCTCCTCTGTTTCGTTCTACAACTAACAAAATGGACAAGAAATTTTAAGCATGTCCTTAGATACCAGAGACGCATCTGGTTATACAAG
>JAKKPZ010000759.1:0-17780 GCA_022814885.1 Ditylenchus destructor | reverse complement strand
ATTAAACTATGTTTTTTTGCATAATTAGCAAGTGCTCAAGGAGTACTGTCCAATGATTATTTACCACAGATGACCGTCCTGATGTTAATTGTTTTCACAGTGATAGGAAAAATAATTTTCGCAGTACCCCATATTTCAAGTACAAATGGCTGCTTTTAAGGTTTATTAAAAAGATATTTTTTGAAAATGTTAAAAATAATTGTTAGAGAAAATTCTTGAAAAAGCATTCCACAACGCTAAATTTTTCAGTAACTTTTAGTATTATGATTAAGAAAAACTCACTTGTTGTCCGATCGGCTGTTCTTTACTTTTAGTTCCATCCCACCGTCGTTCTTGAGCTTAGCTTGCCTCTTAGGCGTTTTGCGCACATTCTTTGCTTTAGCAATAGATACATTTTTAGAAAGGAATACATACAACGGTTCGAAAGAAAGTTTAACGAACCATTTTCTTTAATTATTGTTCGGTTTTGTTCTCCATCAGAATTATATGCACTGGCCTGACTTGCTGTTGAGCGCTCAACCAGAAGGGTACTGACATCAGGTCAATGTCCCGCGGACTGTTGTTGCAACGACACTCTTCTAAATTATTTTAAAAATTCATATCACAGATGTTCAATTACTAGCAGGGCGGGACTCCCTACGGGAGTCACGTCGCGGCCTTCTGTCGCTCCCTCATACTTATATGGTTAAGGTGCGGTCGACCGCTTGTATCTCTGACTGAGTTGTGTCTCTGACTATTTTGTGTCTCTGACTTCATTTCTGTAACTATCGGAAACGAAAAATATGCACCTCTAAGAATCGATTTTCCGAAAATTTTGGACAGAGACGAAAAGTGACCGACAAAACTTCCTGGTTCTGTCACATGACAGGACCAGGAAGTTTTGCTCAGCTTACTATAAGGATCTATTGTGGCACTAAAATACGTCACACTTCCTATTATAGTCACACTCCCTTCAAATTTGTTGGTCCATACCCCGACTGTCCAAAGTGCACAGTGTCTCAAAATTACTGAACCATGAAAACAAAAATGGTGATTTAAAATTTCTATGTCCAACAAAAGAGAAATTTCAATTTTAGGGTTTTCAATTTCACCTTTAGGTGGTTTTCTGTACTTCGGCAAAAAAGCGGTCAAAACGCGAAACGGGCAGAACGCCAGAAAGTAGTACTACAGTATAATGCCAAAACCTGAGTTAAAAAACATGACCGGCGACCCCGAACCACTGAAAGAAAAAAGCTTGGGTCGAAAATGGCTGGAATGTCCAAAACGGCTATATGGGGGCTTTATTAGAGCCGTTACCGTATAACAATAATGGTGAATAACAGCAAATTCGGATTCTTCACATTAAAATCCGCGATAATTGGTTATTCAATTTTTTTGGACATACAGGGTGGCTCAAAAAAATGGCCTATGTTGAGGCCTTTGTATTTCATATATATCAGTGATGCATAAAAGTGACTAATATCTTAAAAACTGCTACTAAGCTAAAAATTTTATAAACAAAAAAAATTTGTTCGTAACCTACATATTTCGTCATTTTCTGACCCAACAAAATATGCAAAAAGTCAATTTTTCCCATACAAAAATAAAATTCAATGGCCATTTTCGGCTGTTTTTAGTGGGAAAATGTCCAAACCAAGGTCAGATTCAGATCCGACGTGTAATTCTGCGTAGGATAGGCACTTTTACAGTTGTCTATCGAAAATTTTATGTTTTTCGCCATTTTTTTGGCCCATTTTTTACATATTTGGGGCTAAAACTTGTGGAAATCGTCTCAGACGACCATACCGCTGAAGAAAAAGTTGCTTAACTTGTCGAGTTCTTTCCGAAAAACACGTTTTCATCGAGAAAAAAATTTTCACCATTTTTTCGGTACCATGTGGTACCCCACATGGGTAAAAAATCGATTTTTTAAAAAGTTCTAAAACTTTTAAGCAGTTAGTTATTTTATCTTATAGGTTACGAACAAATTCTTTTTTGTTTATAAAATTTTTAGCTTAGTAGAAGTTTTTAAGATATTAGTCACTTTTATGCATCACTGATATCTATGAAATACAAAGGCCTCAACATAGGCCCTTTTTTGAGCCACCCTGTAAAATCGTGCCGTTTCGCCATTTTGTTTCACATGATTCAGTAAATTAGGGACAACCTGCGGCGCTAAATAATCTTTTTTGTTTCTCAGTAAAAAGTACTTCTAGGGATAAAAAATTGCGGGAAATTAAAAATACCAGTTTTTGATCAACAGCTGACTCTTTGAATAACGAACTTCGTGTTAAAAGTGGAATTTTTTCAAAAACGGGCCAAAAATTCAAATTTCACGTAATTTTTTACGAGGAAATACCTTATTTTTACAAAACGCAATCTCACGGCCCGGTATATGTTAGACCATATAGGTTGGGATAATCAGGTTTGATCGACACACCTTAAAATACCTGGATTCTCCACTTTCCTTATGTGGCTCAGAAGCCTAATCTCAAAAGCAATTGCTTCAGAAATTCAACAATACCTTTTTTTGGGGCTTCGAAACAAATTTGCTGAAGAATCGGCCAAATAGCGCTGTTTCTTGCACAATATGCTTGGCATGCGATTAGTCTTTGCAACAGAATTGAGTTGGTCCTAAAATATTAGTGAATGCATAAAAGTCGTAGGTTTTTTGTATAGTAACTAGCCTGCGTGAGCGCCGCCTTCGGCGGCGCTCACTTGGCTAGGCCGGCTTCGCCGGCGAGCGTGAATCAGTATGCAAATACATAAAAGAGTTTCTCTGCACTACTTTCTACGCTTTAATTACAGGCTCCGCCGCAGCCACGGGGGACGCCGCAGGCATGTACCGCGAATAGGGGGTCGGGGATTTCGGTTTTTTTGGCGGGCGGCCTTCGGCCCGGGGCAACCCGCCTTTGGCGGGTTTCCCGACTTCAAAATCGGATTCCCCGTATCCGAAAACCCCCGGGGCAAAAAATCCCGCCGCTGAACACCCAAAAACATAAAATGGGCAGAACGCCAGAAAACCCCCAACCGAACGCCAAAAATAATGCCAAATTCGGATTCCCCGTAACCGAAAACCCCCTGGGCCAAAAAATCGCCACCAAATAACACCAAAAACTTAATGACCAATAAAACCCCATTCAAATCTCCCGCCAAAACCATCCATGACTCATAAATTTTAAAAACCTCAATCCCAGAAAAAATCTAACAATATTGGCCCCAGGATCTGGCCCAAACTGGACAACTTTTCCTGAGTATCAATCCTCCCTTACCATAAAAAATTTTGGGTCACGTGACCCAGTGGCGCACCCAGAAACTAAAATGAACAGTTTCCTAGCGTATACCAGTAGCGCAGCCAGAAACTCTGTGCTCTGATTTGGTCTCTTCTACACTGCGTACTATTTCTTTGTTAAAGCCAAAAAAAGCGGGACACCGGCAGACACAGCAATGGTTAATCATAGCTTAGAAAAGAAGATAGAGAAATTTCTAGAGCTTCTTTCGCTTTTGTAAAATTATCTATGTTTATCATTGTTGTGTCTGCCGGTGTCCCGCTTTTTTTGGCTTTAACAAAGAAATACCGTATTCCCTGTAATTACTACCCCGGGGTGATAATTTTTCAAACGAGCTCCAGGGGGGGTAATAATTAGAGGGGGGGTAATAATTACAGGAGGGGTAATAATATTTCAATATCGCCGCCCCGGGAGGCGCGGCGAAAATTTTGAGAATTTTTTACGAAAAACTAAAATTTTTCAGTGTTCTGGGGTTGAATATTTCAAAAATTTATCGTCAAAATTTACCTTTTTAGCTAAATTTCTGAAACTTTTTCGGATTTTTGGCAAAGTTTCTCGAATAATTTTCAAAATTTAAACCATTTTGAATTGGCGGCCGAAATTATTTGGTCAAGATTTGAATTTTTCTAATTTATTATCAATATTTTACTAATTTTCGTGAGATTTTTATGAAAGTTTACCATTTTCTGAATGATTTTAAAATGAATCTCTTAATTTTTAAGATTTTTTCGGATTTACCATTTTTGATTATAATTCATTCAAAACAACCGGCCCAAAAAACATTCCACTAGCCAAACATGGGAATGTCGAACTATGTATACGTTATATATATATTATAATTTTTCGTTTTTATTCGAAAATACGAATTATTTTTCTATTATTCTTATAACGGAACAAAAAAAAGATTTTAAACTTAATTTAAAATTTATATAAATTAATATTTAAATAAAAATTCTTCCACAGAAAAATTGGAAACATTTAATTAAAAACAGATCTAAATCCCTAAGGTTTAAAGGTCCCTATGAAATACCTAGTTTTACCTTCAGTTGAAGTTAAAACTAAAAAGCAAAACTTCCTAAAGCAACTTCCTAAAGCAAAAACTTCCTTAAAGCAAATTAAAAAACAGATCAAATAACGGTTGTTTCCATCGTCTTTCTCATGTTTTTCCAAAGTTTGGCCAATTTTTGACCACATTTAGGAAAATTTTGCAAAAAAATATGGCGATAATCTAAATTTAAGCTAAAAGCAGTAAAAAATAGACTAAACTGTCTATATTTTGTCTATTTAAGTTTGAAATACGAAATCATAGCTAAAAACACAACAAAAATAGAAAATTTGGCTTATTTTTGGCACATTTTGGGGGGGGGGGTAATAATTACAGGGGGTAATAATTAGAGGGGGGGTAATAATAAATCGTTCGAGCTCCAGGGGGGGTAATAATTAGAGGGGGGGTAATAATTTCAGGGGGGTAGCAATTACAGGGAATACGGTAGCAAGCAGTGTAGAAGAGACCAAATCAGCACAGAGTTTCTGGCTGCGCCACTGACGTGACCCACCTACCATGACTCATAAATTCAAAAAACCTCAATCCCGGGAAAAAACTATTACCTTTTCCCCAGGAAGTCAACCAAACTGAACCACTTTCCCTGAGTTCCAACTCCCCCTTACCGTAAAAAAATTTTTGGGTTACATGACATGGACCCATGTCATGTAACCTTGGCCATTTGCATATATGCAAATTTCCAAATCCCCAATCTCGCCGGGCTAAAAATAATTTTCCCGTTCCTAACTCGCCGAGACCTATCCAACGCGCCCTCACTCGCCTCTGGCTAATCTGGATCGCCAGATACAGCATCGGCACACAGACAGACAGAAATTTGGGACTTTGCGTCTTAGTATATGGAGTTCCATGCTTTAGAAGTATACGAGAGTGGGGCGGCGCGGCCTTTGCCGCGGACACGGGGCCTATATCATGAAAGCCTCTAAAACATTCTAGAAGGTTCCAAGAAATATTCTGACACCGGATTCGGACACAGCGGGGTCGATTTACTACGAGAGTTATGCGCAGCGGCTTCGCCGCTAACAAAAAAAGCGCAGCGGGTCAAAAATCCCGAATTTTCAGGATTCGCCCTGTAACTTTCTTAGCCGTGCTCGTTTCGGGCTGAGTAATAGCTCATTTTGCTTGGCTCATTGAGAGCTGTCGATTGACGTATCACTCGGCCCGAAACGACCACGGCTAAGAAAGTTCTGAGGTGCGCGAAATCCACGAATTCCAGGATTTCGCGCACCTGTATCTTTCTTAGCCGTGCTCGTTTCGGGCTGATTTTGGACCAATCGTCTTCTCTGGAACAGGGTAGGATCTTGAGCTATTACTCGGCCCGAAACGACCAAGGCTAAAAAAGTTGCCCCTTTTACGTGACCCACGTGACTCACGTAACTCACGTTTCACGTGAAAAATTTTGGCGCCATTCGACTCAGCGTGGCCGATTTAGGGGGTACCGGCAAGCCCCAGGTCCTGGAGCGTCAAAAAGAGGTCTAAACCGCCCAACAAAGCCATGGGACACACGGAGCGACTACAGCGATTTAGGTAGAGTGGATATAGGGACAAAATTTGGGGCCATTTCCTTGCTTCCCACGCGTATTTAATAAAACCTCGTGAGAATGTACACCAAAAAATATCAACCCCGTTGGGTTCAAAAAATGTAATTTTTGGTCAAAAAGCCACTTTTTGGCCAAAAAGGACTATTTTGGACTTCAACTCCAAATATTTTTTCGGATTACGTTCCGGCATCCCTAAATTGGGTTCCGGACAGACAGACAACGTATGCTACACTTGCGATTTAGGGTGACGTATAATGCTTTTTCCATTAAATTTAATCAATTTTTACGCAGTTTACTTACCTCGTTTGCGTCGATATCAATCGGAACACAAGAACTCAATGCCGCTTGTAATCGAAGTCCTATCGGTACAGTAGAAACACTATTGCTCGGCTCCGGTTTGGTCAATATTATTGCATTTGGAGCGTTATTCTCAGGATTGGTTATAAATTGCTGAGTTTCGACTGTTGCTGCAGGTCCCGTTGAAGTGGAAGGAGAAATTAGTGGATCGATTTCCTAAATCAATTTGCAAAGTAGTAATGACACAAAGAGTTTCATTAGCTAAAACCTACATCCGCAATTGAAATGTTTACAGAGAATTCAGTTTTCGGCAAGACTGGATGAGAAATTTCATTATTCTCTGAGCTAATGTTCGATTGGGAAACTGATTGCTCGTTTTGATCACTGATTTCAATCTTCGTAATACATTCCGCTTGCTGCTAAAACAGTTTATGACATTACATTTATGATATCAGTGTTATGATAATTTTTGTTATAAACCCTAAATACTAAGCGGCATCATCTGTCTGTTGGAACGCCCAAATGAGACTCGCACTTCGGCACCTTTCCGTGGATAGACCGGGGCGAGTGATAGCTCATTTGAAAGCCCTGAGGCTGCTGATCCCGAATAAACTATCAGACCCAAAATTTGAATATTTGAATTCGCGCCAAAACCGAAAAACGTGTTTTTAAGGGTTTTGGCTATGGGAAGTGATGTTTTTTATGTTCCCAATCAATTTGTGAGGCGATTCTGGCCAACTTTGCTTTTTACACTTTTTGATTTGGCGCATTTTTGAAAAAAAGCCACTTTTTGGCCAAAAAATCGGGTTTTTTGATGTAATGTGTCTACGGGTCTGATTTTTGGCACCCGGGGGTTTTCGGGTGCCAAAAATCTGACGTCAGATTCGAGATGTGTTCTCACGAGGTCGTGTTATTCTCACCAGGTCTCTCACGAGGTCAGAACTTTCCCGGGCGGGATGTTACTAACGGGCGGGATGTTGCTTGGTACAACTTCTACTCCCGAACAACCCAAGTCTGACCGCTGATGGCGGTGCGCGAAGCGATGAAGAACCCAATCTCCCGCTGTGCACACTCCCGCTTCCTAGCTGAGAGGGGGCCGCGAAGCGACCCCATCTCAGCTAGTCGTCTGTAGTAGTCTGGAACGCTCAAATGAGACTCGCACTTCGGCACCTTCCCGTGGTTAGACCGGGGCGAGTGATAGCTCATTTGAAAGCCCTGAGGCTTCTGATCCCGAATAAACTATCAGACCCAAAATTTGAATATTTGAATTCGCGCCAAAACCGAAAAACGTGTTTTTAAGGGTTTTGACCTGGGGAAGTGATGTTTTTTATGTTCCCAATCGATTTCTGAGGCGATTATGGACAACTTTGCTTTTTACACTTTTTTGATTTGGCGCATTTTCGAAAAAAAAGCCACATTTTTGAAAAAAAGCCAAAAAATCGGGTTTTTTGATGCAAGGTGTCTACGTGTCTGATTTTTGGTACCCGGGGGTTTTCGGGTACGCTGATCACGAATCTGACGTCAGATTCGAGATTTGTTCTTACGAGGTCGTGGTATTCTCACGATGTCTCTCACGAGGTCAGAACTTTCCCGGGCGGGATGTTCCTAACGGGCGGGATGTTGCTTGGTACAACTTCTACTCCCGAACAACCCAAGTCTGACCGCTGATGGCGGTGCGCGAAGCGATGAAGAACCCAATCTCCCGCTGTGCACACTCCCGCTTCCTAGCTGAGAGGGGCCGCGAAGCGGCCCATCTCAGCTAGTTCTAATATAGTAGTTTGGGAAATGTGCTCTTTTAGTACCATATATTCCGAGCGTACCTGCACGTCGTATGTGTGGTATAATTGAGACGTAAATACAAATATTATTTTTGGAAGTCATCCCAAAATTACCTCAGCCGATTGCGTCGACAAATTACAGCTCAATGAGTCATTAGGCATTGTTACACTTTCGTCGTCGTCTTCAATAATGATGACTAGCGGCTTGGGACTCCCTAGGGGAGTCCGATTAACAAATTTGTATACATGTATGCCTATATGTTCTAAGTTCTCCGCGCCCGACCACAGGACAAATATGTTTGACCACAGGCCTCCGGCGACTCGTTTACGGGGTAAGATAGGATAACAGATATAAACACCCCTGAGAATGCCTTCCAGAAAAAAGGGGGACAAAAATCTCACACGCAGAAATAAGCACTGGTAAGAATGGCCTTCGAGAAAAAGGGGGACAAAAACCTCACACACTGAAATTGAGAGAAACATACAGATTTTTGTCTACATTTGGTCTAAATTTTTCCAGAAACATACTCAGCTCGTCCATACGAACATTTTAAGCTATCACTTGCCCAGAAATGAGCGGTGTAAGGGGTCTAACCGCCATGTTCGGACGCCGGACAGATCACAGTTTTAGCTTACTTGGGGGATAGCGTCATCATCTGGATCAGAACCATTTTGCGCAGCATATCCCGTCGATGTAGCAGCACCAAGCACATTCAAAACTCGAAATGCACTCTTCAAGTCACTTAAAGGAATTTGTGGAGCGGCGGCATTCCTTCTCAAGTGTCGACATTCCATAGCCAACGTTTTAAGCTCAACTTCTTTGGCATCGTCTTCAGATACCGAATAGCGCTAAATAATTAATATGAGAAAACAAGAAAAATAAATTTTACTGAGATATAAATTCGCTCTAGTAAGGTAACTAAATATGTTTTGATAACTTTTTGATAGCTAGAGGAAATACGTACTTCCTAAAATGTATATCTTCAAAAAAGTATGTTTTTAGCAAAAAATTCTGAAAATCCACTTTCGACAACATGGGAGTGCTTTGCTGCGAACAGCGAGAAAACATATAACAAAGAATTTTACTTTTGAAAAATCGCTTTTGTTGTTATACCTATTCTGTGTGTGATATCTTTTACATGTTCGTTGTTAGGTTAATAACAAAGGAGCGACTCTGAGAAAGCAGTCTAAACATATTGACTAAAAAGGACCTTTAAATTTATGACTTTAAGTTATGTATGGTTAACTTATGGTTTTTGGGGTCTTGGCTGATTTGGGCTGTATTTGGTTGGTTTTGGCTTTATAGATACAGTTTGGTTACAGATTGGTTTAGGATTGATTTTGGATACAGATTGGTTTAGAGTATTTTAGACAAATATAGACTGTTTGTAGAGAATCTTAGACTGATTTAGCCCGAAAACCCAATTCAAATTGCCGCTCTTTTTGTGACTTGTTTACATCCTTCATGTGGCTGGCGCAGAACAAAAAAAGAAATACTTTTCAGATATGAACCGTGGTTTTATGTATGGTTTTTATTTGAAAACAAATAAAAGTTCTCAAACTAAAACTGACCGAATTTTTTCCATTGTGGTAAATTGCCATATGCTGAGTCATATGCTTTTTCGTTGCAGCTAAGTACTTCTGATCCGTTTCCTTACACCACGAGCACTCAAAAGGGAAATAGTTTAAGTGCGCGGCGGATATATGCGACTCAATCCCTGAATCGTCGACAACAATACATTGACTGCACGGAAATTGAGCTGGTGCCATTTTGATGATTGTGGAGTGAATAATGTGAAATCTAAACTAAATAAGAATTAAATTCAACAATCCGAAATCAAGTAGACGCAATTTTTATTTTTCAAGGTTTCGTTAATGCCTGCAAGCATCTCATTTACTAAAATTTTCAAAATTTACCAAAATGTTCACTAGCATCTAGTGAACATTTTGGTATATATTATGCCTACATGAAACATCGAAAACAAAATTAGTATATATTTGATTTCGGATTATTCTCCCGGATGAAGCCCTACAATAGTATGAACGAGTCTTTCTGAGTTTCGTAATATATAACAAAAACAAATAAAAATTAGCAAGAATTTTACTCGAATTGAACGAGCAAGCAGAAGAAACCGATGATGAGGAAGAATTCGAGTAAAATTCTTGCTAATTTTTATTTGTTTTTGTTATATTTATGTTTATAATATATTTCGATAATAAATTTGTTATTTTGCCTTAAATATATCGATAAAACAACTTTGGCAAGCTTTCGATTCCATTGAAAAAATCTAACACAAAAATAGCGTTCAAATTCGCGCCAAACATTTTCGCGCCCAATAGCAAATTGGCGCAACGTAAGAAGCTAGGAAACTCAGAAAGACTCGTTCATAATAAAAGAGATAGAGTGGCCGAGTTTTAAAGTAATAATTGCAAAATGCAATTAAAATGGAAAGCAAATTAAAAACCAAAAATAAAATAAATACAAATTCACTAATTTTTCGAAATGTAATGAAGCAGAACAATAAAAGGGAGATTAAAAATTAAAGTTTTTATGCAGTAAAACTATATGAAAGGTATTATACGTATGAACTTATATTTATAGTAGTTTCCTGTAAAATTGACAAAAAAATGTAAAGGAAATAATTTTCTCAAACAAAAGAAAATTTGTTTGAAAACGGATAGGCCTAGGCTCCGTGAGCAGTGGTGTCTAAAATAAACTCTTACTATTTTTTTTGCAAATTATAAGGCAAACGAAAGTTTTACCAAATTAATTTATTAAAAATTGTTATTAATCGGTTTAATTGGTAGTTAGTTAATATTTAAAGTACTACTGAGAAAACTAAATTGGTGTCCTGAATAAAAATCTAATTAAATTGGAGTGGATAGAAATGAAACGAAATAATATCCTATTTTCGCGTTTCTGAATTATATTTTGAGTTTTCCACTAAACAAAGCAGCGAATTTTGCACACAAAGTGTCGGATGAATCATAGCGCTGGCCATTGGTAGGGCTGCAGTCTGGGTAAAACAAAATTTTCGAAGACACTGAAAACTAGATCGTAATCGTAACTTTGCTGCGCCCTAATTTTCTGTCGGGCTTATTACTGCTGCTGTGTCTGACTGGAAAAGGTTGGCTGGAGGTTTATGTATGTACTGCTTTCTGTCCCCTTCTTCTCTGATAGGGTTGACTGCAGCTAGACTGTTGAGAACTGTTTCTGCTTCTGTCTCTTCTGAACTACTTCTGTCTCTTCTTCTCTAAGGCACCACATTTTCATTCCATTTTGTGCTTCCCTAAGCGCTGTCTTCGAAAATTTCGAAACGGTCAGTTAATGTAAGCAATACTTTGCTTTGAAAAATTGAATCGAGTTTTAAAAATTTATCACGCTTGGAGATGATGTCAGCATTCCTGGGATATTAAAATTCATGGATATCATTTCTAGATAACTAAATGTGAAGTTTCGTCACAATATAGGTAAACTATGTTACATTTAAGAAAATGTAGCATAAAAATTTTGTAAACGTTTAAATAGCTTAAGAATTAAAAAATTTTTAACCTTGTTTATTGAAGCTTATTTATTTAACGATCAATTTAGCAATTTTGATTGCGACATTTTATGTTTGCCCTTTTCAGAACATACCCCGACATAAAGTTGTATCTGTTTGCAATTTACCGTGCTTTTATTTAATGCTACACATTATTTAACCTCCTAATAAATTCAATTCGATTGTGAAATTGCTTATGGAGAAAGGAGCTGAGGACGGTGCAGAACTTGTGTTCACTCACATAGACGAACACCGACGAAATAGCTCTAAGAAGACTGGCGGTTGTGTTGAATCACTTTATTGCGCCCAGAACATTCGAAAGCATTAAAACAGAGTTTGGGCTCTCTTTCCTTCATAAAGACAGCCCAAATTACTTGGTCGCGTATTTCGAAAGACCTATTCCATTAAGTCGAAACGAGCGAAGTGGGGGCGCTTCGCGCCCCTCACTTCACTCGGAAGCGGGTGCGTGCACAGCGGGAGATTGGGTTCGTCATCGCTTCGCGCACCGCCATCAGTATGCCCTCGTCTATAAGTCGAAATATATTTCAACACCATTTAATGTTTTTCACTTTATACCACTTTTGTTGTTCACTGGTATTTGTCCACTATTCTTACTATAACAATAAAGAATCGCAAAAATTGAATCATTGCTGATTCCCAGCCGAAGTGCTGGCTGTGTGCAAACAAAACAAAGAAAACTTTTGCGTTTACTGAGATGCAATCAGTTTAGAGATGGGAAAGTGCCTATACCTATTCACTTTTACTACAACATTAGCAAAGGGTCGTTAACGAACACATTGAAACTGGAAATTGGACTCAGTCGTCTGCATGGGACATTGAAATTTGCTTATAAATACGTGCAGGCACAAATTACTAGGGAGGGTATAGGATTAGGGACGAAACGCGTTCCATATTTCCATACTAGCTGAGATGGGGGCGCTTCGCGCCCCCCTCTCAGCTAGGAAGCGGTTAGCGTGCATCCGCGGCGCTTCGCGCACCGCCATCAGCGGTCAGAGTTGGGTTGTTCGGGTGCCTGGCTTTGTCAGCGGAGCCTCGCGGCAGTGGCGCAGCCAGAAACTCTGTGCTCTGATTTAGTCTCTTCTACACTGCGTGCTATTTCTTTGTTAAAGCCAAAAAAAGCGGGACACCGGCAGACACAGCAATGGTTAATCATAGCTTAGAAAAGAAGATAGAGAAATTTCTAGAGCTTCTTTCGCTTTTGTAAAATTATCTATGTTTATCATTGTTGTGTCTGCCGGTGTCCCGCTTTTTTTGGCACAAATTACTAGGGAGGGTATAGGATTAGGGACGAAACGCGTTCCATATTTCCATACCAGCTCAGACAGGTGCGCTTCGCGCCCCCTTACTCAGCTAGGAAGCGGGTAGCGTGCATCAGCGGCGCTTCGCGCACCGCCATCAGCGGTCAGATTGGGTTGTTCGGGTGCCTGGCTTTGTCAGCGGAGCCTCGCGGCCTTCGGCCGCTCAATGGGGGGATTTGTGGTGCCTAAGTATTTGGGGGTGCCTGGCTTTGTCAAAGTGAGAAAATGCACCCATAAGAATGCCCTCAAAACACCGTCGCCGAGAAAATGCACTGGTAAGAATCCTAATTTTTTAGACTAAAGTTTAGACAAAAAAGGTCGATTCTTAGGGGCGCATTTTCTCGGTGACGGTGTTTTGAGGTCGTCCTTAGGGGTGTGTTTTTGTAATCTTCAAAAATTTTGAAAAATCTATATTTTGGTGTAAATTTTGTCTAAATTTAGGTACATTTTAGCTAAATTTCGGCCTCAAAATCGGATTCCCCGCTAAAAGTTACCCTAAAAAGGTACATTTTGGAAATAAGCACCCCTAAGAATGCACCCCAATATTTTATGACATACGCACACACTGACATAAGGCGCGTATTATAAAAGATTTAATAGGATAATTACAAATAATTTATAACTTACCTTGTTACATGCCATATTGCTATGCATTATATTATACCTTGTTTCGTGCTGTCACCAACCCTAATTCCCATTTTCATCGACCCTAATATCTATAAGTATAATAACTGCAGCTAAAATGAGGTTTGGGTGACACAAGAGGCTAATATCTCGGTCACTTGTTTCTTACGTCGACTTTCATTTTAGAAATTTTTACAGAAAATTCATACCAATACCAAAGTAAATCATCTCAATCTTTCAGTCTCGAAGTGCTTTATAGAAAACTTAGTTTCCCTTTCTATAACGATTTGCAAGACTAACTCACTCATACTGCCATTCAGTGTAATTCCTGTACTAATACTTTAGTGAAGTATCAAAACTTAGTAAAAACGAAATAACTTGAATTAAATTCCTCAAATAACTCATTTTGCATCAAACAATTATGCCTATGTGTCAGGGCTGGGAATTTTGATCGCGGGTCCGATCCGATCCGATCCTCGGTGGCCCCCGATCCGATCCGGAGCCCAAAAAACCCGATATTTCCGATCCGATCCAAAATTTTTTTCCAAAAATAGCTATTTTCAAAATTTTTCCCAAATCATCTAAGTTTGCTGTTTATGCCCAAAAATGGGTAAAATTTGCAAGTTTTTGGTAAAATATGGCAAAATTAATGTTTTTTCACGAAATTGTGCAATTTTACTATTTTTTACTCAATTTTGCTAAATTAAGAAAAAATTTGGAAATAACACTTTTTCAGACAAAATTTTTCGCAGAAGCGAAAAATTTTGCTATTTTCGGTATTTTTGGTTCAAAATCAGTAGTTTTTGATACTGAAAACGACAATCACCATTGAAAAACAGTGAAGAAATAATGAAAAAAGAGCGCCGCAGGTGAAAATTATTCGATTTTTGGCGATTTTCATATAAAAATATTCAAAATTCTTGCAGGAGAAATGGTAACCAAATAGCGCAGCAGGCGAAACTTTTTTTATGTTGGAATGGTGGTTCATTAAAATTTTCTAAAATATTTCCCGGCCGCGCCCTATCGGGCACGGTCGGCGGGAATTTAAATTTGAATTCTTAAGGGTGCTTGGATCGGATCGGAAATGGCCAAAAAAACCGATCCGATCCGAACCGAACCCCGAAAAACCCGATATATCCGATCCGATCTCCCAGCCCTGCTATGTGTCTTACCTCTAACCTTCACAAACAACGTACTACCTGCCCAGTGAATTGGAACGATTTCATGCTGTTTCCTCGTTGCTCCTGGTCGGTCTCTGTCCACCTATTTTCTTTATCGTTACGTTCTAATGATTTGAAACGGCATCGACAATTTTGTACCAATTTTATATCGTTGGAATGATTATTTTCTCTGTCCAAAAACAGTATTAAACAGTGGGTTTGCTTTTTTAGCGTGTTCCCAGTTGAATCAAATTTCATTTTGCTATGCTTTCTACTCATCCAATTACAGTACGTACCGAAAAAAAATGCCAAAAATATTCTCCAGAGGAAATTCAAATTTGGCAAAGATTGGTTATAATAATGGCAAATAGTGTAACTCTCTCCATAGTGTTCTACGTCTAACTTGTTTTGGTTAGGCGAAGGTTCGTTGGGCAAGCAAGCAAACAAGCATATCAAAATAAAACAAGTTGGAAAGTGATACTCTGTTTGCCAGCATCAACCAAACCCCGCCAAATCTGAATTTTATTTGGAGGATATTTTCAGCATTTTATTTTCGGTGAGATCTGAAATTGAATTACTGAAATGACTTAACATTTCAGATGGATCAACCATCACCTCAGCTCAACATTCAATTTGGCCTTTTCCACAAAATTCTTTCCTGCTTCGACCGACGCGAACTCTGTCACCTGCGCAATGTCAACCATCGCCACTACACTGTGATCGAGAACAAGTTCGGCACCTCTCCTTACTTGATGTTTAGCTATCAGGCCTTGGACCAATCGAGCTGGAGATGGCGGCCTCTTACGGGAAACCAAATTGAAGAAATGCCTATTCATGTGTGCGAACAGTTGCCGACTTCAAAGTTTGTTCGCTTCAACCACTCGTTCTTCATGATCAGCAGCGTGAACGTTCTTATTGTGCCATTGATAAGCCATGTATGGGAAAATCAGCAAATTTTTATTGAGTGCGCTCCAACCTACATGTGGAATGAAAAATGGGCTTGCATGATGGCCAAAGCTAAACACTTGGATGTGACGGCCAAAGGCCTAATTCCTTACCTGCCACAGCTCACTTCAGGCAATTGCGTACACTTGCACGTCTTTGCATTGAATGAAACGCTGGATGATTACCGACTTCCGTGGGGCCACATTCTCGACTTTCTATTCAAACCGAACACTGAAGGAATTACCATCTCCGATCCATCCAACTACCTCCGAGGCCAAATGCTTGAATTTCGTGAGCTAGTGACGCAGGTATCTCTTTGCCACGTTTAACAAAATTCTATAGTTATTCTACAAATTTTAGTAGCTTCCTTTTGAATTACTAAGTGAATGCTAAATTACTGCATTTTAGTGCTAACCGAAAGAAATGAGTAAAATTTACATTTTAAGTATGTTTTCTCGATTTTAAAAGTTGTAAATCTTAAAAATGCAAATTAATTAAGGAAAAATCGAGTGGAGTTGGAAAAACATCCCAAAATTTGCTCAATTTGACCCGAATCCTTTCCCAAATTTTTCCCAATGTATCTAAATAAATATATATCACACAAAATAATATGTGAAGAGTGTTTCAAAAGAAATTCGAGAAATGTTTTCCAAATAAAAGATTGCAAAGGATATTTTTGGAAAATTTGCAATTATCTACGTTTTGTCGCAAATTAAAAATTTATAGGGACATTGACTTCTGTGAAGATTTATGAAACAGTATTCCATGAAATAATTTGCAGAAATTCCTGGATTCTCTGGTTCAAGTTGACTTCAGTTTCGTTTGCAATTCAATTACCTCCAATGACGAATTCACTTTCGACGACTTTATTGTCCACAATCGACGAACAAAACAATGCCTTCGTTTTCACTCCACGGCATATAATTTCAAATTGACTGTCGAGCAGTGCGAACAGTAATATTAAAGCAGTTTCTTCTTTTATCCATTATTTGTTTCAATGTTCTGTGTTTTTGAATTGAATATTTATTCTCAGAGGCATAGTACATACACTGACGTGAGAAATGTGTTTGTATTTAGAACATCAGAAAAATCATTTATTTTCTAATAAACCACCTTCTATTACGAATATGATAATTTAATGGTTATGAGCGGCTGATAATTCCTGACAAAATTTAAAACTGGTATCTATCGAGTCCCTCTAAAGCGCACTGTGTCCGTCGCAGACGAACAGAATTCTCCCGCTTTTCGACACTCCCGGACCCCAAACTCGCGGGTACCCCCCAAAATCCATGATTTTAGGAGGGGTTGTCAATGTCAGAATTGGGGTTGACATACGTGAAAACGTGACTTACGTGAGTCACGTAAAAGGGCAAGTACCCCTGTCGGGGTTCGGATCCGGGCGTGTGATACGTCAATCGCTTCCTCTCGGCGAGACAAGACGATCGGTACCGGTCGCGCTGGGAACATTTGCGAGTACCGGAATTTATGGCATCCGGAAAATCCTGGATTTGGGGCGTGGCCTGCGGCGTAGCCGCGGGTAGTCCGCGGCGGAGGCCGCGAGTGTCCTATGGATCTACTCTAACTAAGTCGCATGTCTGCGCCGCTTCCGCGCCTCCAAAAATGGAACTTTCACTGCGCCGCTCATTTCGGGGCGTGTGATACGTCATTTTGCTCCTCAGAGGCTGCTGAGAACATTTCCTGGAATTTTGACCGTGGAATTTTGCCAAAAAGTGGGTTTTTTTGCTGAATGAGCAGAAAGCTAGGGTAAGGCTCGACATTTTGTCCCTACATAGCAAATCGACCCTGCTGAGTCCGAATCCGGGGTCAGAATTTACCTTGGAACCTTCCAGAATGTTCTAGAAGCCGCGGCGCACCCTTCTCGTATTATACAACGTTGAGGAAAAAGTTTTGGGGGTGGGCATATGAAATTTTTGGAGGGCCCTGTACCGCACTCAAAAGGAAGTATATGACAATGTGGTAAAATGGGAAATGTAGCTGACGCTTTGTGTTTTATTTGGAGTATCAATTTCGCTCACAATCCATATTTATATGGATTGTGTGATATTCCACTCTTTATTATTTATTAAATAAAATATTTGAAGAAAGCCAGCTATTTGTTTTCATGCAGCTATTTGTTTTCATATTTGGTACTTTTCTCTTTAGAGAGAAATAGCAACTTTATAATATTTATCGCTTTCTAGGATGGTTCCAGTTTGCCTTAAACATTGACGCTGATTGGTTTCTC
>JAKKPZ010000758.1:0-17809 GCA_022814885.1 Ditylenchus destructor | reverse complement strand
TTACAATCGATTTACAACTCATAAATCTATTTTACAATCGATTTACAACTCATAAATCTATTTTACAATCCATTTACAATCGATTTACAACTCATAAATCTATTTTACAATCCATTTACAATCGATTTACAACTCATAAATCTATTTTACAATCCATTTACAACTCATAAATCTATTTTACAATCCATTTACAATCGATTTACAACTCAGAAATCTATTTTACAATCCATTTACAATCGATTTACAACTCACAAATCTATTTTACAATCCATTTACAATCGATCTACAACTCAGAAATCTATTTTACAATCCATTTACAATCGATTTACAACTCAGAAATCTATTTTACAATCCATTTACAATCGATTTACAAACTCATAAATCTATTTTACAATGCATTTACAATCGATCTACAACTCAGAAATCTATTTTACAATCCATTTACAATCGATTTACAAACTCATGGATCCATTTTACTTTTGCTGCATTTCTTGAAAAATACGCTAATATTCCCGGCCGAAATTTTTGGAAGAATATACAAAATTTTAATGTCAATTTTTGGCAAACAGAGTTATTTTCAAAAAATTTATTTTTTCCGCGAATTTTTTTCATATTTCTGGGAAAGTAGACCAATAAACATATGGCAAAAAAAGCGCCGCAGGCGGAAATTTTATAAAAAATTGGAAAAAACGTCAAAAATTGACCAAAATTTATCATTGAAATAAATTCTAACATTGAAATTAGAGATCGGCCAAACCGTTTTACCGATACCGATATATCGGTCGAACCGATATTTTCAGAAATTTGAAAAACCGATACCGATACCGATATATCGGTATCGGTATCGGTTTTTACCGATATTTTCAAATTTTACCAAAAATGAGTCAAATTTATCAAAAAATTTGCATTTTTGCCCTTATTTTGTCATTTTTTCGGGTTTTAGTTCATTCTTTTGCACTTTTAGGTTATTTTTTCACTAGCGAAGTGGGGCCGCTTCGCGGCCCTCACTTCGCTAGGAAGCGGTTAGCGTGCACAGCGGCGCTTCGCGCACCGCCATCAGCGGTCAGATTGGGTTGTTCGGGAGTAGAGCAGCATGAGACTATTTCGGGCCTTCGGCCCTCAAGCAGCTGTTGTTCGGGAGTAAGGGTTGTTCGGGAGTAGAGCAGCATGAGACTCAGTCTGAGTTTGGCTCAGTCTGAGTTTGGCTCAGTCTGAGTTTGGCTCAGTCTAAGTTTGGCTCAGTCTAAGTTTGGCTCAGGTCATTCACAGACAAAAATAGGTCATTCACAGACAAAAATAGGTCATTCACAGACAAAAATAGGTCATTCACAGACAAAAATAGGTCATTCACAGACAAAAATACGTCATTCACAGACAAAAATAGGTCATTCACAGACAAAAATACAGAATGCCAAAGGCGGGAATTCAAATTCGAATAAACGTCCGGCACACGGACGCACGGACGGACGTCACTGGCTTACTATTTTTCATGTTTTTGTTCATTTTTTAGAGTTTAGTCATGTTTTTGTTCATTTTTTCGCAATTTTGATCAATTTTTACTGTTTCTGTTGGGCCGGGGTTCCTAGCCGAAAAATCGAGGGTCCGGAAATTTGCCGATTTCACCTATATAGGGGTTTTTCGATGCGGGGAATCCGAATATGAGGTCAGATTTTAGGTGGTCCCGCCATGAAAATTGAGAAAACCGCTATTTTCTTCAAAAAATGGCCATTTTTGAAGAAAATGGCCCAAAAATGGTCATTTTTGGCGCGATACGAAAAAATCAATTGCAGATTCGGAATCAGCGCATCAAAATAGCCCTAAAAACATGTTTTGCGAAAAATCCATAGGGGTACCACATGGTTTTGCCAAAAAAATCGAATTTTTGAAAATGTGGAACAATTTTTGAACAATGGCTTTGTTGATGTTTGTGTGTTTTTTTTTAAATTCGGTCTCGGTTTCGACCATTTTTTAGTCTAACTGTTTTTGGGTTACTTCGATGCACTAATCACAAATCTGCAATTGGTGAAATGGTAAAAAATGAAAATTTTGGCCAAAATTTCACAAAATATTGACCAAAATATTAACCAAAATAGCGCCGCAGGCGAAATTTTTGTAAAAAATATGGCTAGTTTGGTAAAAATTTCAATGAAAATTCTGACTATTTTCCGATATTCTCGTAAAATTTTCGAACCGATACCGATATAAAAATATCGGTATCGGTGGCCTGTTTTACCGATACCGATATATCGATCGAACCGATATTTTCGAAAAATTGAAAAACCGATACCGATACCGATATAACCGATATTATCGGCGATATATCGGTATCGGCTGATCTCTAATTGAAATTATTGAATATTTATTGAAAATTTAATAAATTTTCGGCCCAAGTTTGGCGATAAACAATGAGACATAATACAAAGTGGGAGAAAAAAATAGCGCCGCAGGCGAAAATTTTTAATTTTTAAATATTAAGCCTTTTTGCCAAAAATACCGCTTAAAATACATTGAAAATTTACAAAAATGTGTCCAAAATTTCGAGTTTCGAGACGAGTCGGCCGAAATTCTTCGAGTCGAGTTTCGAGTCGACGAAAAAGTCGAGTTTCGAGTCACTCGGCACAACCCTGATGCAGACACTGTTCTCTACTACGGGGTGGGAGCTATCGCGGTGGGAGTTGTTGGGTGGGGATGTCGCGGTCCTCTTTTGTCTGCCTCGACTTATTTTGCAGACAAAATGAAATAATGTGTGCAGAGTAAAAAAGGGAGCTGTTTACGCGTAATGCTTCCCTCGATAACGCGCGCCTTAGTGACGTTAGAGGAAAAGGTGCGCGTTATCGAGGGTTGACTGTATTGTTGTTGTTTTGTAAAAAGGAGCATATAAAGGAAATTATGCTCGGAAGGCCAGTTGGTTCAAAAGGCCATTTTAGCACATTCTAGAAAGTTCTAGAATCAATTTTGTGACAGGGTTGACTGAAATAGATATTAAAAACTGAATAGGTGTGGAATGAGCTACGGGAGTACCCGTACTACAAATATGGAATTCTCTAGATTATTCCAGACCTAGTGGTAATAGTTGAAATTAATTTAAAGGATCTACAAACCCGAATCATTCGTGTCTGATGCTCTAACAACATGTTCGTTGGCTTAGTTCTGATCCATTAGTAGTGATAGAGATACAGAACTATAGCCATATATGGGCGTTGTTAGAGCACCAGACACTAAAGCCACGAATTCGCCGATGCCTATCTATGGTATGTAACATTATGTAACTCGTGAACGAACCTTCGCCGCCATACCATGATATAGGATTGAGCAAAAAATATTGCATGAAATCTGTTGAATGCTACGGCGATAAGTGAAAAGAATAACATATTAACGGCCCATAGAGTTAAGAAGAGAAGGTAGCGAAGATATGGAACCAATATTCCCTCCTTTGCCAAAATGAAGGGCAATGTACCAAATATTGAATAAAGTAATGCGCTGACAGACTAAAATTGGAAGTTGGATTTAAATAGACAATTATCCTGAAAAATAATATTATAGTTAGAACGTGTCAGTATTACCTTGTATAAAACCAGGTATAACGCGTGTCGAGTGCGCGAAATTTTAATTAGCGGTGGTATCACAATAATAAAGAATATAAGTTGGAGTGTCAATTGCACTGTTAAGATCCATACTTCATTCTCATTTCCGGCCATAGATCCTCAATTTTCGTTTATTTTCAGCTGGCCGCGCAGCTGAAGAAGAAGGCTTAAAGATGCTAGTATTTAACAATTTTCATGTAAATATTTACGACGATATATGAGATAACGATATTTTATTGCGCAACGTATCAACTCATAGGTACAACATCTTTACTATTTATGGAAAATTGAATCAAGAGATCCGGAACTAGATGGCTGACTTTTAGATTGAGCACACATGCAGGTATAACAGGTGTACGTGCGTTATTGCGACTGTTTTTCGTATTATTGCGATTAAATTATTGGTTCATAAATGACTCATAATCGAATAAACTTCTATCTCGCATAAGTCTACAAGTGGACAAAGGTGCAGACACATACAGGTAAATATTATTGAGTATAAATCTGGTGATAAATGAATAAAGCTCATAAACAGGTAGGCGAAGAGGTACGTTAATAAAAATTGATTCTTTGACACTGTTGTGAATCTGTCTTACAATTCAATTTATTTTGCATTTAATCTCATAAAGAATATAGACTTTATAGTATCACCTGAAATTACATCATTCCTAGTCTGGCAAACCTTTTAAGAAAGAAGTGTGGAACTTAAATGATTCATCCAGACGTATCTGCTCTACGACGTTTCATGGGAAAAAAATCAAATGTACCAATTCAGACGCTTGGAACATATATAAGCAAAAATTAAATTAGTAACGTGCTGAGGCCAAGAGCGTCATAAGAATACCACAATCTCATGTGAATGGTTGGGCGTCATTTTGTACGACGTTTTGTACAAATTAACTAAATATGCTTTTTGGCGCAACATTTTCGAACATAGAGTCGTTGGCCAGTAGTTAGTAGCACTGTTCAAATTGCCGCGTAAACATAACGCCAATGTTTGTTCTTCCTCCTTCCATTTTGATTACCTAATCGTAAACAAGCCGCGGCGTGTTTACGATTAGGCCTTGTTTAGCCTTGTTTAGAACAACGTTTAGCGTTTTTGAACAGTGCTACTAACTATTGTCCAATAATTCTATTTATCGAAAAATAGGAAATGACCATGTTTTTATGGACTATGGAACGCTACATCACTTGGATGTTTCATCAACTGTTTGTTTCATCACCCATAGAGGAAACCCATATTTGGGCATATCGCGCAGGGGAACCAAGAATAAAGTTGGTTAGTCGCATGCCAAGCAACTATGCTCTTGGTTCCTTCGCGCAAGATGCTCGAAAAGGAAACTGGCTAATTGATGGCTAGCTGCGCGAGGCCAGCTGGCCTCTACAGCCCTGACCCATATAAGGGTTCAGATTAAAGCCCGGAGGCTTTAAACGCAAATTTACACAGACATTATGCTACAGACATTTGACTAATTGAATGTTGAAATCGTATTTAAAAGTGCATTCATTCACCTTAACAGACTCGGGTTTAAAACGAGTATCACAAGTTTGTCCAAGTAATGGCGTAAACTCCCACAATTTGGACATAAATTGTAGTCAGATTACAATGCAGTCCAATTTTAGCGCAGACGGAGATGTTTACGTCTGATTTGTGAAAAATTGTTTCAAAAGCAATTACAAAAGCTTAATGTTAACAAGCTTGGTTTTTAGAAACGAATATCACACGTTGTTCCAAATAGTGCTTAATTAAGAGTACAAGCCAATTGTATTTTAGATAGACACTTAAAGCAAATGTTTACGTCTGATTTCCGAAAAATTGTAGCCGGAGGCTTCAAACGCTCATACAGTCGAAACTCGTTTATCAGAAAAAAAATTCGGTTATCCCCCCATTAAGCTAGCCCTGTGATTCTCCGTCCTTCGCATGAGAAATGGCTTATACAGTCTTCCCTCTCTAATCCGACCCTCTCTAATCCGTCACCCTCCCTAATCCGACCCATTTTGGCCGAGACGGATTTTTTTGTATGGAAATTCCCTCTCTAATCCGACCCAAATTCTCTAATCCGACCCATTTTGGGGGTCAGGGCAGAAAAAAGACAAAAGGACCCCCCTTTTGTTTTTCAGAAATTTTCTCCGCCCGCCGCCATTGGCGGCGGCCGGAGAAAATTTTTGAATTTCACATCCAAAATTCAAATTTTCAAGTAAAACTTTTTCCATATTTCAAAATGATAGACCAAAACAAAGCGTATTGTTGTTCTCTTTGTTTTCAAATTAAACCATTGCATACAACAAAATCTGACATTTGTGTTCCTTTTGTTTTTCATTATTATCGCTTACATTTTTACATGTTTTAGTTTAATTTTGAGGATTTACATTTATTTTTGGGAATATTATTTTTTTGTGAATTTCAGGAATGGACGTCCCGACAATCCCTGCAAAAAGGAAGCGCGTAGAGCTAAGCGTTGCAAGAGAAAGAAGAAAGAAGTGTGCACGTACAAAAAAATCACCGTCAAGCTTCACGGGAAACAATAGCGCAAGTGCTTCAAAAACAGTTCAGTCTCGAGCGTGCTCCAGGACGTGCGACAATTAGTGATATTCTGCGCGAAGAAGAAAAGTGGTTGAATATGGAAAATAAACGACTATTTCGCCTTAATCCCGTCAAACATCCAGAACTTGACAGAGCGCTTCTGCTGTGGAATAACGATAAGGTTGGTTTAAGTTGCCGAATATATAAAATTGCTTCCATTTTCTTTGTTTCCTTGTGCTTGTTAAATTAGAGTGGTTATTTATTTCCGTTTCAGGATTATTTTTCCGTCTGCCGCCGAACAAAACGTTGGCTTCACAGCCTGTTCCAGGACACAAAAAGTCAAAAGAACGTGTAACGGTCGCCCTGTGCGTCAATGCGACCGGGACCGAGAAGCTGCGGCCTCTGCTGATCGGAAGAGCGGCGAAACCCCGCCCGTTCAACAAATTCGACCCAAACAAATTTGTCACGTACCGCTGGAACAAGAAAGCGTGGATGATAACAAACATTTTCCAAGAATGGGCCGCGGCACTTAACCAAAAGATGAGAACACAGGGACGCAAAATCGCGCTAATCGCTTGCTAATCTTATGCGTTTGTCGTCAATCAAATTGCCAACAAAACAGACTAGTATCCCCCCAGTAAGCTAGCCCTGTCACTCCGTCCGTCCGTCCGTCCGTCCGTAACACGGCCGTTAGACCCCTTACGCCTCTGTGTTATGGGCAAGTGATAGCTTAAAATGTTCGTATAGACGAGCTGAGCATGTTTTTAGCAAAATTTAGACAAAATGTAGACAAAATTTAGACAAAATTTTTAGACAAGACATTCTTTGGGGTGCTTAAATAGTCTGTTACCTTTTTGTCACTGAAATTTTTGACTGCATTCTTAGGGGTGCTTAAATAGTCTGTTACCTTTTTGTCACTGAAATTTTTGACTGCATTCTTAGGGGTGCTTAAATAGTCTGTTACCTTTTTGTCACTGAAATTTTTGACTGCATTCTTAGGGGTGCTTAAATAGTCTGTTACCTTTTTGTCACTGAAATTTTTGACTGCATTCTTAGGGGTGCTTAAATAGTCTGTTACCTTTTTGTCACTGAAATTTTTGACTGCATTCTTAGGGGTGCTTAAAAAGTCTGTTACCTTTTTGTCACTGAAATTTTTGGCTGCATTCTTAGGGGTGCTTAAATAGTCTGTTACCTTTTTGTCACTAAAGTCTTTGGGTGCATTTTAGGGGTGCTTAAATAGTCTGTTACCTTTTTGTCACTGAAATTTTTGACTGCATTCTTAGGGGTGCTTAAATAGTCTGTTACCTTTTTGTCACTGAAATTTTTGACTGCATTCTTAGGGGTGCTTAAAAAGTCTGTTACCTTTTTGTCACTGAAATTTTTGGCTGCATTCTTAGGGGTGCTTAAAAAGTCTGTTACCTTTTTGTCACTGAAATTTTTGGCTGCATTTTTAGGGGTGCTTAAAAAGTCTGTAACCTTTTTGTCACTGAAATTTTTGGCTGCATTCTTAGGGGTGCTTAAAAAGTCTGTTACCTTTTTGTCACGGAAATGGGTTGGATATGACGCACCCCGTGTTTTCACACGGACAAACTTATGTAGCGTTTTCGAGAGTAAAAGGCTGGAACAATATAAAAGTTGCAGTAGAACCGGACGTAGGAAATAAAGTTAAAAACATTGTCTGGAAAGAACTGCTATTTGACGAAGATACAGAGAAAATGCCACCTCCACCGACTACTCCAAAAATAAGTGGCAGAAAATTTACGCAAAGCTTACTGAATTTTTCTCCCAGATTAGGAAAGTAAGAGATTATGAATAAATAAATAAATAAATAAAAGGTTAGCGGTTGAAATCCCCTGGGTAAGCCAAAAACCCTAAAACGCCTGTCTATTGAGGAACGTTCACGTCGTGGCAGGTGTTTCCACCAATACCTCAAAAAATTCTAATTTATGTTCAACGAATATATACTCATAATTAATTTACGCTTAGGAACAACCCAATCTGACCGCTGATACAGACGAGGGCATACTGATGGCGGTGCGCGAAGCGATGACGAACCCAATCTCCCGCTGTGCACGCTAACCGCTTCCTAGCGAAGTGAGGGCCGCGAAGCGGCCCCACTTCGCTATCACAAAATATTTCAGTAATAATTTGAACTTATCGTGATAATTTGTTGTTATGTGTAATATAGCTCGTTTAATAAACACCAGTAAACATTGTTTGCATTTTTGCCCATTTTTGCTGCGACCCTCTCTAATCCGACCCATTTTGGCCGAGATGGATTTTTTTGTATGGAAATTCCCTCTCTAATCCGACCCTCTCTAATCCGTCACCCTCTCTAATCCGACCCTTTTCGGCCAAAACGGATAGGGTCGGATTAGAGAGGGAAGACTGTATAAGCCAATTTTCCGAAACTAATTTTTATTATTAGAATGTACCTAATTAGGGTAATTTTTAGTGGGGAATCCGAATT
Organism: Ditylenchus destructor; assembly: GCA_022814885.1. Lineage (NCBI taxonomy): Eukaryota > Metazoa > Nematoda > Chromadorea > Rhabditida > Anguinidae > Ditylenchus > Ditylenchus destructor. The sequence continues at coordinate 9,231 of JAKKPZ010000758.1, read as the reverse complement.
TGAGGTCAAAATTTAGCTAAATTTAGACAAATTTAGACTAAAATTTTGAGACTTTTTACCTTTTTTCACCCAAAATGTGATATTGCATGATAATTTTGTCTGTCTGTCCCCCCTTTTTGAGGGCCCCAAGCATATTTTTGTCCGTCTGTCCCCCCTTTTTGAGGGATCAAAGATCACTTTTGTCCGTCTGTCCCCCCTTTTTGAGGGCCCCAAGCATATTTTTGTCCGTCTGTCCCCCCTTTTTGAGGGCCCCAAGCATATTTTTGTCCGTCTGTCCCCCTTGCCGCGACTGTCGACCTCACCCTGACCATATCTTGCCCCATAAATATTGCGAGGCGCCGGAGGCCACGAGCCAGTCCTGTGGTCGGGCGCGGAGCGCCCGACCCTCCCCCTTGGAATGTGAGGGAACTTAGAACACATACTCCCGAACAACCCTTACTCCCGAACAACAGCTGCTTGAGGGCCGAAGGCCCGAAATAGTCTCATGCTGCTCTACTCCCGAACAACCCTTACTCCCGAACAACCCTTACTCCCGAACAACAGCTGCTTGAGGGCCGAAGGCCCGAAATAGTCTCATGCTGCTCTACTCCCGAACAACCCTTACTCCCGAACAACAACTGCTTGAGGGCCGAAGGCCCGAAATAGTCTCATGCTGCTCTACTCCCGAACAACCCTTACTCCCGAACAACCCAACCCTGACCGCTGATGGCGGTGCGCGAAGCGCCGCTGATGCACGCTAACCGCTTCCTAGCGAAGTGAGGGCCGCGAAGCGGCCCCACTTCGCTAGTCCGAAATGATTTAGCCGGCATGGATTTTATCATATAAATTTCGTACGTTTAGCCGAAACGATTTCGGAGAAAACTTGCCAAAAAAAGAAGAGTACTTATAGAATTAAGCAATGTTTCTCCGGCCGCCGCCAATGGCGACATCCGGAAAAAATTTAACTTAAACTTTTAGTAGGAATTTTTAAAATGGGAATGGGATCCTTCTAGCTCAACTATTCAGGTCGTAAATAAGCGCATTGTTAGAAATTCATGCTGGTTTATTTATTTGTTCATTTATTTGGTGTTCATTATTGGTTCATTTATTTGTTGATTATAATGTATCGAACTTTATGTATGACATTGTATAGTCGCGTTTTCCACGCTACAAAGTTATTATTTTAGACCGAAGCAGGACTTTTCTTGGTTATAGTATTAAATTTGTTGTCCATTAAATTATACTAGGGGTCCAGTACTGGCGGTACTTGTGCGTTACCGGGCAGCAAAAGTGAAAATTTTAAAATTTTATTATAACACCACCTCGACTTTTCTCTCCAAAATTGAGTTTCATTTCATGGCCATTGTCGCAAATGACCTGTTTTTGAATTACGTCTTTTTCTTGAAGAAATTTGACGGCGTCTTCATCACTATTGATTAAACGAACAAGCTCAAAAAGTTTCATCTTTTCTGAAAAACAGAGGATATTAATAAATTTTTAAGCAAAATGGAGAATGAATTTTTCCTCAAAAAGCGGACTCCTTTGTTTTCAAAAAGCGATGAATAATGTTTTCTTTGTCTTCTTATCTGATCTAGACGTCTGAGAAGCGATTTTGTGGTGTTATAATAAAATTTTAAAATTTTCACTTTTGCTGCCCGATAACGCACAAGTACCGTACTGGCTACGCCAGTAGCAGTCGGCCGCTCGAATTCAGTTTTCCGGTATCCTAAATCAGTATGCCCCCAGTGGCTTTGTCAGTGAGACTGATCTAAGTTCCCTCACAGTCCAAGGGGGAAGGTGCTCCGCTCCGGGCCCGACCACTTGACTGGCTCGCCACTTGCGGTGGCTCGCAATGTTTATGGGGTAAGAGCATAATGAGGTAAGACCATATTTTCGTGGCAAACCATACAAAAACGAATATCAAATTTGGACTCAGCTGAAACAAAATCATCCAAAACTGGACACTGACGTTTTATTACCCGGCAGGGCCCTAGTTTCATAGGGGAAATAGGGGAATTCTCCGGGGGTCAGCTTTGAAAATTTTTATGAAAATTGAAAAAAATGCACCCCTAAGAATGCATCCAGACACCAAATTCTCCGGGGTTCAAAAAACCTGAAACTAATGCACTGTTACCCGGTCGTTTCATCACCCATGGAGTAAAAGGCCAATTTTGTCCAAAATGGTTTAGGTTGAACAATATATCGAATATAAATGCCCACTTTAGGCTAACAAGGAGTGACATAGGGTTGGAAGTGAGACTTCGTAATTTGGCCTTTGGGGATCGATAGATTATCAAAAAGTAACTAGACGACACAAATGTCCGTTTTTGCTAAATGGGCATCCCCTCTGAGATATAAGCGGTCAAAGTTGGAGTTCGATTCCGGGGTCGGAAAAATCTATTTTTTTTCTCGCAAACGTCCTGAGTTTCGTTAAAAAATAACCTCAAATTCGTGTTCCCCGCATTAAAATGCGTTAGTAGGGCGGATCCACATTTTTAATCAACTTATATCCGCGGAATATGAATTTGGAGTTGTCTGTTAACAAAAATTAGTAATTTCGCGAGAAACAATGATTGACTGACCTGGGGTTCGAACTTGAGTGGAAAAACCTCCAACAGATCGCCCAAAAATGGCCATTTTTGACGCGTTACGAAAAAACTAATTTCAGATTCAGATTCAGCGCATCGAATTACCACTAGAAACACACAATGCAAAAAACTTTCTTGCATTTTCAAAAAATCGATTTTGGTGGCAGGTAATGACCCGCTACACCCAAATCTAGGGCAGGTTCGCCCGCGCAAAACTGAAATGTCCTTGGACCCAACTGATTGAGTCAAGGCGAAGACCAAATAGAAATAAAAGGGTAGTCCGGGTCCTGAACTTTACAAATTTCAGCAACCCGACACACTAGAGAAAACTCGGACCTAAGGGGAAATCCGCCTAGCACTATTGGCCTCAACCTCAGCGTCGGCAGCCGATTCCCACCTTTAGAATCCGCAGAAAAACTCAAGTGACCCTTTTGACCAGAAGACTAAGTTTAGCCTAGGACGAACAGTCTTCGACCAATACGGAAAATTACCACAACAACTAGCAAGTGACTCTTGCAGAAAACAATTCAACACCGGAAATTGTGGGTGGTAGTTGTGGTTGGAATTCGAGGTGTGTGTATCCGAAGGTTGTTGGTGATAAATGATTAAAAAATCTGAAAACCAGTTCGGGCTGGGTCCCGAGAAACTCCGAAGAGCTTCTAAGGCCCCATATATATTAATTAAAAAGAGGGCTTGTTATTTCGGTTGATCTACCTGAAATAAGATGTTTTAATTAACTTTCGAGAAATTCGACGAGTCATTTAAAGAAGAACAATAGCAAGGGCCGGCTGTCCCACAAGAGATAAGGTCCGATCTGGACCGGATAAAATGTCACGGCAATAAAAAGTCAATATATCTTGTTGTAGAGCAAAAATTATTAAATTTATTGCTTTTTCGGTCCTGACATCTTTTTCAGATTTCAGTCAATGTGTTGTTGACAATAAAGGGTGGCAAATAAAAATCGGTACAACTTTAAAGGCGAAAATGTCGTGGAAGGGAAAAAGACTTACTGATTTTGTCCCACAACGCTTGGGCAAATACAGTAATGCACGCGGAATGGAAGGAAAAGACGAACGAATAGAAGGAAAAGGGACGCACACAGTGGGACGCACATAGAGAAAAATAATCATTCAAATTCGCGCCTTGCCGCATTTGATGTGCAGCTTCATGCACATCTTAAGTCTTTTTCCCTTCCACGACATTTTCGCCTTTAAATTTAATTTTTGGCAAATTAAAATGCAAAACTCGAAAAGCATATATGGTGTCATATAAAAATAGAAGTTCGTAGGTTTCTAACAAAAAAAAGATCAGCTCGATTGACGTACGAAGTCGTTCTCAACTTTTTTTTCTGGGCCGATTGGGTTGATCTTTTTAAACAAAATTTCTCCTTCAATTTCAAATTTTAATCCTAATTTTTAATTCCAAGCTCCTGATGCTGCGGGTCATCGTCCAGCTGTTGTTTGAATGGGTCACTTAAACACCTGTAAAAACGTTTTAGGATGAGAAATTTTATAGCTCAAACTATACTCATCATATTTTCAGCAAATGTAATCGTTTTATTGTATTTTAAAGAAGTACATGTGACAAAGAGCAATTATTACGTGCATATCATCCAAAAACGTGTCAACAGTTAATTCAATGGAAAGTTCTAACCTTGGGTGACATTTGTGAACAACTGTCTGTCTTTTGAGAGGGAGCGAGATTGTTTACCTATGTCGGATATTCTTATTGCAGATAGTGTCTTATGCAATGTATTCCCTTCCTTGCACGGAAAACAAGGTTGATCAACATTTATGGTGTGAACAGTGATAATATTTGGAACTTTGATGCAAAGACCTAACACTGGTGTAGAGTAGAACAGCTGCGGAGGTATATATAAAGGGCACACTGGAACTTTCCTTATAATCTAATACTGCTATTATTTTGCACGTTCTTTTGGAATGATATCCCCTGAAATGTTCCATGCCAATGCTACATTATTACGATATTACGAATATTTTAGCTAAAACTATCGCCAATAATTTTGGCCTTAGATAGGATTTTTAGATAAGAGGACATCTTGGGCCAGTTTCGAGAAGCCTTCTCTTATCGAGAATTAATTATACTAATATATTTAGGAATGATCGGAACGCATAGTTACAAATTCTCCTATTTTGACGTTCGTGCACTTGGAGAGCCGATTCGATTGCTTTTCCACTATGTCGGCCAACCATTTCAAGATGAGCGAGTGGACAGGAATGAGTGGAACGAAGATTGGAGTAAAGATAGGACAGGGAATAAAGAGTGCGAATGGAATCAAAATCGCAAAGCAAGTGAGCATTTAATAACTTTGAGAAAAATCCAGGACTTTTTGTGAGCTGCAGCTATCAACAATATTGTCAATAACAGTACGTATCAACATTATACCGTTTAAGAAACACCATTTGGTAAACTTCCGCTCTTGGAGGTGGATGGCGGCAAAGTGGTCATTACGCAAAGTAGCGCTATTGCACGTTTTATTGCTGAGAAAAATGGTTAGTTGTTTAAAGTTTTTTTTGTCAGGATAAAATCTACAAGAGATTATAGTTACGTCTGAGATTTGTTTTCAGCAAATTTACCAAAATTCATAGGGGTACCATATGGATGTTCCATTTTCTTTCTGTTGTCCGCCACCCTCTTTCCAATCACCCTAAAGCAAAAGTGGCCGTATGTATGTGCCTCCGCGTATAGTTCCCGGGATGTGATACACTAAATGTCAGCTCTCCACGAGCTAAGCTCAAAACTTTTGGAAGCGGAAAGTTTGCTGTGGCGATGGCAGAGTTATCCTGGATTTTCTTCCAGAAATCCAGGATTTAAAAGGGCAAGTTTCGCCTCGCCGCTCGGATCCGAGCGTGTGATAGCTAGATCGCTTCCTTTCGGCGAGAGCTGTCTATTGGTACCGGCCTCGCCCGGACTTCGACGAGTTCCAGGATTTATGGCTTCCGGAAATCTGGAATTCGCCTGGATCGGATAGCGGCGTAGCCGCTGTGGCGCTTCCTTGTATGTACTAAGTGGCGAAAAAAAATCGCGGACTGGCGATTTTGAATTGGCGGCACATGCGGCTGCTATGGACGGCTGTTGGTTATTTCCCACTGTCTCTTCGTGTCTTTTTCTGCCTAACTCACTTCGAAGAAGGAGTGCCGCACACTAACAATAAATTGAGCTGCATTCTGAGCTAGGTGCCAAAGAAAGAGAGACAAAAAGAGAAGTGGGAAATAACCAATAGTGGGAAATCAAAACAAGGCAACCGTCCATTGCAGCCGCCAATTTAAAATCGTCCGTTCGCGATTTTCGTTCGCCGCCTGGTAGATGCTGCCTCAGATGAGTCATAGTCCGCTGGGCCGGCAGACAGTCAGAGAAAGACACGCTATTTCGTCGGTAGACGTTCATTCATTGAGTGAACGTACACCAATAACGAAATAGTGTGTGTTTCTAACTGTCTGGCGCTCTCAGGCTATGACTCATCTGGAGCAGCACCTACATAAAGGAAGAGCTCATTCATGGGGTGGCGGATAAGTGAGGGTTAACTCCATCGAGACTATATTGAATAACCTTACATATCCTCTACAGATAATTTTGAGACTAAAATTAATCATTTGAAAGTACTATGTTACTTTACTAAGAAACCAGTGTGCGTCCGTCCGTGGTCCGTGTGTCCACTGGCGTTTAGACCACTTTCACGGCTCATTTCCGGGCAAGTGATAGCTTAAAATGTTCGTACGGATGTGCTGATACAGATTTTCAAAAAATTTAGACAAAATATAGACAAACAAAATTTTTCGGCGGGGGACGCCGCGATAGCGACGGCGTGCACAGCTAGTACAAATACTAGAAGTTTAATACTCTAGGATTAGCCGGCAAAGATGACGTGTAACGTGCTCGTGTTAATGAACTTCAGGATGTGTACAAGGATTTCTTTGTTGCAGCGATAAACTATTTGGCTGTAAAATTTACAAATCGTCGAGGCGATGCTGTAAGTCACTTCCAGAAACTAACCAGAGTTAATACGGTATATTAATATTTAGGACGTATTATACAAGGACGTCTTTTTACCTGCTTTGAATCATTTCCTTCCCATCTGGAATAAAATTTTGGAGCAATCAAAGTCTGGATTCCTTGTTGAATCTGGAGTCACTTACGTGGACTTCTTTCTTGCCGATTTTATTCATACCTTACAGGTAAGAGACAGCTTATTTTGGCCATTACGGTAATGATTACGAAGATTCTTCATTTGCTCCATAGTCAAAAAGCGTTTTTCAATTTTGCTTATTCGAATGATAATTTGACCAGTTACCTTAATTTCTCACAAGAACTCTCTCTCGGCAGAACTCCAAGGAGGGGACAAATCGGTTTTCCTATCTAGAATGTTCTGAAAAATTATGGATTTGAAATATGTTATAGGCCAGATATTCATCTATAACATATTTCCGATTTAGAATTTTATGGAACATTCTAAATAGGAAAGGTATCTTTGGCGTTAGCTTGGCGTTCCATGGAAATGGCAAATATCATAGGGAATACTGTTTGTCTATTTTAGGGCGTGGAACCAAAACTTTTGGCGAAGCACAATGAATTGTGCAAATATGTCAAAAAAGTCTACGAACTTCCTGGTATCAAAGGTTACGTGGAGAACCGTGAGCACAAATGTATTTGAACGAAGTACTCTTTACATTCGAATTTACACTAAATTTAAGGGAATTGTTTTTGTATCGACTACACACAATACTTTTATTTTATGATCAGTATAATACCGTGTTTTAGACAAATAAATCTTTACAAAAAGCGACATTTTCCAAATACAAATATACGAAATTTTTATCGTTTTAGAATTGAACTACCGTATTCCCTGTAATTACTACCCCGGGGTAATAATTTTTCAAACGAGCTCCAGGGGGGTAATAATTAGAGGGGGGTAATAATTACAGGAGGGGCAATAATATTTCAATGTCGCCGCGCCGGAGGCGCGGCGAAAATTTTGTGAATTTTTTATGAAAAACTAAAAATTTTCAATGTACTGGGCTTGAATATTTCAAATATCCCATTAAATTTTAACATTTATTAAACTATTTATTCGACAAACTATAAACAAAATTTTCATTTACAATACAATGATGACTTAATCAATTACCATATCATCCAGTCCGTTTAAAATGTTTTCTTCGAGGTCTTCTTCTTCCGGCATGATCAGTTCGATATCGGACTCCTCGCGTGCTTTTCGCAGTATGTCGAGTCCCATCGGGGCTGCGCCTGTTGGTCGGAAACATGCAATTTTGTCGTCTTCTGAGCCATCGTTTGCGGTTGTAATGCCGCAGTTCTTGAAGGATTTCGCGATCGCTTCGTCAGGAAGCGCATTCCAAGCTTCAAAAATCCAGCGCAAATACACGTCCATGTCGGGCGCCCTTGGGTTTCCTCCTGATGTGTGCGGGCGATCCTTGAGATTGATCCATTCTTCGTACTCTCTGCGAATGCTGGCTTTGAAGGGGTGATTCCAGTCGGTGTCGGGCGCCTGAAAACTAGGGAATATTTTTCGGTTTTAGTGTTCTCAATTTTTACCTGAATGTATTTAGTGCAGCCTGGAGGCACCACGGCTGTCTCGATCCCAAGCTCATGAAGCACGCGTTTTGTGTCGTCGCTGATGTGACACTTGAAGCTGTCCCATATTAAGAGAGTTTTCTGGAACACGCTGTTGCCGATCACTTTTCGGAGGTAAGCTTCGATGTGTTGGTTGTTCATCCAACTCTTACCAATGCCGGCGTAGACCAAATGTAGTTTGCTTCCCCACTTGTCGTCGATTGCTTTGACGTTTCGCGTCCTTGGTAGAAGCACCATCGGCTTGAGTTTCTTGCCATCGCTACGCGCTGTCAATGCGACGGTTATATTGGTGTGCTCATGTCCGGTGCTTATGACAGTTACCTAAAACAATCGTTGTACAATGAGATAAAATATTAATAAAAAAATCTTACATCCTTTGCACCCTTGGTCTCAAGAACTTTTGCGGACGCTGGCTCCAGTTGTACAGCCGTTTCTTCCATCGCCAGAATTCGAGCGTATCTGAAAAACTTTTATAATATTCAATTATCTTCCTGAAAATCTTACCCTTCTTTTTCGCGCTTTTTGCCGACATACAGAATGAAGTCGACAATTTTGCGGACGTAATCTTCCGGCGGTTTCTGTGCAACTCGCGTTGTGCCGCTCCACAAAGGATTGAAACCAGCCATATGACAACTACAAAATTTAAGATTTAGGCGTTTCAAAACAAATCCTAGATTCTATTATGTTGCCTTATCTTTTGAAAGAGAAACTTACATTGATCCCGACGTCATAGCGCTGGGCCAAGACCTTTGCACGTGCGAGCATTCTTCATTCTTCATCCAATTGCGGATGCTTTTGCGTTCCACTTTAAAGAATCTGGCAGCAGCGCGGATGCCTGACTTTTTTGCGTGGTCGAGGATTTCAAGCTTTTTTGCAACTGTGCAGCTTTTCTGAGCTTTTGTCTTGACTCGCTCTTCAGGCACGTCTGTGTCGCTTGACTCGGCTGTTTCCATTGATTCGGCGGTTTCAGTTGTTTCTGTTGTGTTGTTTGATTCACAGCTCTCTGTGCTCGTACTTGGTCCAACAGGGAACAGTTCGAGCTCATCGTCAAGAA
>JAKKPZ010000757.1:0-17831 GCA_022814885.1 Ditylenchus destructor | reverse complement strand
ACCAATGCCATTCAAAATTAACTGAATGGATATTCTGTTGAAATTGAGTAGTTTTGGTTGGGCTGACCCTTTCTTCTTTTGGCGGTAATTATAACGCCGATTCGCTCAAATTCCATGTATTTTATCACTCATCACTTTTTGATCGAGCAGAGTGATGGCTTCAAATCTGCAGGAAACGTCGGACAATAAGATCCTTTTAACTGCATTACACAATCTATTCAAAAAAGATTCTTCAAGTGACAGTGAAAACATAGAAAAAGTGGAGAAATATCCTGACGTTCCAAGAACCAAAAAGTAAAAAACAAGGTTAACCCTTCATTGCCCTTCATAGTTGTAAATTGATGGAACTAATGGAAAAGTTAAACCATATACATGTGTTTTTCGGTTATTCTAATTGGATAGGTTACATTATTTGAGATGGGTAAACCATTCCAGATGGTTTCGAAAAACAAAGTTTCGAAAAAATAGAAGTGAGAGAAAAAGGGTAATGAGAAAATAGATAGAGAAATATAATGCTGTTCCGCCAGGTTGGTCTTAAATGACCTGGGGCTTAGGGGGACAAAGAAACAAAAAAAATATTATGCTTTAAGCTTAAGCTCGGTGGAGAAAGGCCTTCCCTTTCAAGTTAGGAACACCTAGTGGTTAATTGATGGAAATAACTAAGTTAAGTGTACGAAAAGCTAGAGCTCCGATGAGGTAAAGTCACGAAGTGATCTTTTTGGTAAGTGATTTTTTGGGGGGGAGCATTCAAATACCAATTGCTCCGATTTCTGTTGCATTTTATCCTTCGTATTTTCCCCTTAAATCGTACATGTTTTGGGAATGTAGCAATTTTTTCGAAATAGAAGTAACAGTTTGATGTGGTTTAAAGAAAAAATGAAGTGGTTGTGGGATTACCGCACCCCTAATCCGGGGTTACCGCACCCCCTTTTTAAAAAATGGCCATAACTCTCGAAACAACGGTTGTTCGCCTAAAGCCCCAAGACAAGACTAAGCATAAGGATGTGATCGCACGCCTAAAGGTGTTTGATCGCACAGCTTTTGGGGCCAAACTTAAGCTTAAGTTCAAGCTTGGAGCCTTATGCAATGTCTAGCTTAACTTGTTTATTTTTCGGTTTATCTTATTTTTCGTTGACTAGCCGAGCAGAGCTCGGCTAGCTGTCGGGAGTCTATATTCGCGGTTTAGATTGAATTCGTTGATCAATAAATTTTAAATTTGGGTGAATATGAATAACAGTTTTGGTATTCGCTACGCGAAAAGAACTCGGCCTTCGGCCGTCTAGAAAACGGTATAGATTTTACAGGGTATAATACGGGTAATCGTTGCGTTATACCTACAGTAAAGTGGTTTGGCTTATATAAGCCATTTTAAGCTAAATGCCCTCAGGCCAAATAAGTTCGACGTGTGTGGTCCGATGTCTGAAATTTCAGTGCCATTCGTTTTGCCTCGCCGAGAGCTATCATTTGACACGTCACTCGCCTCTGGAGATGGTTAGGAAGCGAAAATCCCGAGATATGCCCTCAGGCCAAAAAACTTCGACGTGTGTGGTCCGATCTCACAAATTTCAGTGCCATTCGTTTTGTCTCACCGAGAGCTAACGTTTGACACCTCACTCGCCTCTGGAGGTGGTCAGGAACGCCAGATCTCGACAAATGCCCTCAGGCCAAAAATCAGCGACGTGTGTGGTCCGATCGCGAATCTGACACCGGATTCGGATTCAGGACCCTCGAAAACCCCCCTGTACAAAAAATCAGCACCGGAAACACTTTCTTTGAGAAAATTTTACATGTGCCCAAAAAGGGTCATTTTTCATGCCCTCAGGTCCCATAACTTCGATTTCTGTCATTAGATCTCGAAAATTTCAATTTTCCCACCCAGGCTCAGCGAGAGGAAGCGATTTAGCTATCGCACGCCTCTGGGCGCTTGCTGGATATTCTCAAACAATTGACACAGGAAAAAAAGGGGCGTGGCCTCGACTTTGAGGGGGTAAAAACAGGGGGTACAACATGCGAATTTCAAAAATTTTTTTTCCTTGCATGTTTTCTCACCGAATGGAAGCCCCTGAGCATAAAATCAGTACCCCAGGTGAAAAGTCCGTTCTTAGCCCCTGTTAACTTTCTATGGGGGGGATTGTCTCTGGTCTCTTCCCTTTCTCTTCGTTGGAGCCGAAGCGTTGTGGGACACAAATTGCCGAAAGTCTGCGGTCTAGAGAGAATCTCCAGAAAATCTCATCCATAGAAAATTTTTTAAATTCCAAATAAAATATAAAATTGGAAGTTCGCATCTATAAATATGGAATCATTTTCATACTTCGATTTCCTTTATTCGATAAAGGTGCACTTTCCTTTCAAAAAATTTCATTTCTCCGAATGTTTTTTATCTATGAAATAATTCAATTTTGTCTTCACTTTACAGTACGAAACTTTTTAGGGTAACGACATGATGTTTCACGACTGGACTTTGTCCTTGTATGGAATTGAAAATGACCCTGGAGTCACGCACATAATCAAGCTCAAAGCCTTTCACGAAGACCTGATCCAAACTCTGCCCTTGAAGCACATTCACGCCGCAATTGGAAAAACATATCTTTCCCCAAAATGGCACGTTGATTTGCGATGTGTAGAAGTAAGTTTAAAGTGCGATATGCACTAATTTTTAAAATTTTTTTAGAAACCGTGACATTTCACAAATTTCATATTTTAAATCTCGATTTTCCGTATTTATACTTTTTAGAAAAATTAATTTTTTAATTGCATCCTTAATGGAAGAAAATTAAAAATTTCAGGAATATTTTTATTCCATTCTAATTTTTTCGAACTTCTTGGATTGTGAAATGCGGAAATGATGCGAAATAATTGGAGCAAATTCAGGATGACGGTAAGACACGTTTTCGTGGAGGTGTCACGTATTCTCCGCCGTTGGGATGCATGCGATTCGGCATTCGGGTACGATTTCTGAACCGGTGAGTAGATAAATGAGAATATTTTCAGGTCCTTGGGAAGTACGACGACAATAAGTGGCTAGGGATAAAGGGTTAAGGAATTCGTTTCTTGGTCGTTCACATTTGGTTTTTCAAATCAAACAGAGCGAAGCAGACAATTAGACACAACGTAGAGAGTGAGTTTGGTATTAGAATACATGTGCTCGATATCTTTCAGTGTACTTTAACATTGTTTTTGAAAACACTGTCTTCTTAGTAAAAAATTTTAGGGTTGAAAGAAATCAAACAAATACCCACGGAGAATGGCCGGTAGCGTACCATGGAACGAGCGAACAGAGCGTTTTGAGCATTTTGGTAGAAGGATTTCAGCTGGAAAAGGGCAAACGGTTCGCATATGGCAAGGGCATTTATTGCACGCCGGATCCGAAAACAGCGCTAGAATACGCGTATGTGTCACAGTACGAGGTGAATCTTGTTACTTTCTTGTGGTAGTCGGTGAATATTTCTCAGTCAATTCTGTTTTAGGTTTCGTATTTTGTGTTTATTTTATTTTACAATTTTCTCGGAAATTGGCTTTTTAAAATGCTTGTAAAGTAAAATTTCCCAAATGTTTCCGGAACGTAAAAAATGGCAAGACTTATTGTTATTTAAAATTTTATGTGATCAAAAATGTTTTTAGTTTTCTCCTTTTTGTTTTTGGGACATTTATTTTTTCTAACCTCGCGCAGTTTTAACTTTTAAAATTCAGGGGGAAGAGCTCCGACTTATTATTCAATGCCGAGTGGATCCAGCGAAAATGCAAGTTGTCGCCCAACCCATTGGCCATGGAGAGTATTGGCTTGTTCCCACTGGCGAGGATATTCGTCCCTATGCCGTCTGTGCATATGAAGAGCAATCAATTTCAATTTGGCCTCTGGTTTCCAATCAAAATATTATTCATCAGCAACGACATAACACCACTCCAGCTATGTACCAGAATTCTCCAAATAGCGGTAATATTTACGGTGGAGCGTCGGCAGTTCCACTGAATGCTCTGAACGCAAACCTGAATGCCGGAAACCAGATAGCTTCTCAGTCTTCACCTAGCAGTCCATCAGCCATTTATAACGGATATAATAATTATTATTCTAACGCTCCAAGTCGCGGTGCTGCAACTCCTGCTGCGCTTCAGGGCACAGCCTATCAGAGTACTTTAAACAGCAACAATTGCGCAATAATGTAAAACTGACGTCTTATTATGCTTACGAATGTATTGGGTACTGCAAATTTCTATCATTGGAAACTTTTTAATACCTTTTTTATCATTGCTTACTTGTATATTTCATACGATGTTCATTCTGAAATAAATCTTCTCAATAGATTCCTAAATATTTACTGAAACATTTATAATCTTGCGTCGTATCCGAATATAAATATCTTTCCTCTATTTACCATTCTCATCTTTCATAAGAAAATCTTAACCTAGCTTTTCGAAATATCCCGTCCACGAAAAAATGCGGTCTGGGTGCCGCAAATTGGCAAACTATCGCCAATAAATGCGAACAAAAAGTTAAAAGTTGTGGCTTCAAAACCAATGCCATTCAAAATTAACTGAATGGATATTCTGTTGCAATTGAGTAGTTTTGGTTGGGCTGAGCCTTCTTCTTTTGGCGGTAATTATAACGCCGATTCGCTCAAATTCCATGTATTTTATCACTCATCACTTTTTGATCGAGCAGAGTGATGGCTTCAAATCTGCAGGAAACGTCGGACAATAAGATCCTTTTAACTGCATTACACAATCTATTCAAAAAAGATTCTTCAAGTGACAGTGAAAACATAGAAAAAGTGGAGAAATATCCTGACGTTCCAAAAACCAAAAAGTAAAAAACAAGGTTAACCCTTCATTGCCCGACCGTGGGATTTTGCTGATTTTTGGTATACAGAGCTCATTTTGGCCCCTGATAACGGGAAAAATATCATTTTTTAAAATTCGACCAAAAATGGCGATTTTCACGGGTTCGAAAATTTGGCGCGAATACAAATTTGCGCCAAAAAAATTAGGTCCTGCACGGAATTTGAAAAGCTTATTGGATTCCGCGTAACCGATTTACTCGGCAAGTTTTTTTAATTTCCGCAAAATGCGCCAAATTTCGAAAGTTACGAAGGCTTTTAGAAATTGCAAAATTTACGCTGACCACCAAAATTCGTCAATTTTCGGGGGTGTGTCTCGAAAATGACAATTTTTCTGGGCAAAATCGTAGAAAAAGCGGGTGAACAAATTACATATCCTGATTCAGGATAAAAAATTGGATATATACGAGCAATATCAGATTTGAGATAGGAGGCCTAAAAATTACTCCAAAGTTTGCGTATCTAATCGGATACACTGGGAAATGAAGGGTTAATCCAAAACCAATCAAGGAATACGAAAAGTTTATTGAAAAGAGAAATATAGAATCTTTGATATAAATCAAATGAACCAAATACAATTTTGAAGATCAAATAACAGGAAGAAATTCGCGCATATATAATATAATAAGAAAGTTTGGAAATATTTCTTGGCGTTAACTTTCAGCAATACTTGAGCCAGATATTTTCTTTGCGGATCTTGTCCTTCTCTTCTTCAGTCAAATCGTCGGGTTCGCCTAGCAAATCGCGCACCTAAATGGATCACGTATACTCTAAGAATGCAGAAACCTTAGAAAAAGATAAAATTTTACTCATTTTAAGCTAAACAATTGAACTATTTTTTTCATTTTTCACACCATAATACGTCAAATTCGTGCTTCCAATCGCAAGTTAAATATTCTATTCATTATTCAATATAAAAATCCGTCGAGGAAAAATTTCTAACTTAAAGGGAAATGTATTTCAATTAATGTTTTCAGCACCTGAAGACGTTGAGTTCCCACAGGAATAGTTAATTTCACCAGAAAATTTACTGTTTACCTTTTGATCATCTCCAAGAACTTCGACGAGTCTCGCAGCGATTTCCTGGCTGATAAAGAGGTCCAGTGATTTGACATCCAAATAGCGGGCGGCCACCCAAATCTCCGAGAGCTCATTCATGGACTTTGACTTGAGAAACTGCTGTTCGAATTCGTTAAAGACGAACCATTTTACAGTCATGGCAGGTGGTTCACGCTCAATCACAGGTTCAGGGGAACCTATAAAAATGAGGTACAATAAAGGTAACGCTTTATTTATTAGTGATATTACAAACGTTTCCAACAAAGCCGAGCCAAAAAAGCTCCATATAGCGATTCAATGCTAGAAAAGTTAAATAAGAGTTCTGCGTAGGAAAGTATTCTTGAAAACTTATTCTTTCGTAGCCATTTTTGTACACAATATGATTTTTAGAGACGTTAAATATAAAAATAGCGATGATCCGTGTACAGCACAACATACTTATATGATTTTGTACAGTAATGTGAAAAAATCGAAAGATTAAAACTCGCCATTTCAAAAGTTTCTCTTCTCTACGTATCTCTTCTCTTTTAACAGAAATTTTTCACACATCCCTATTAATTCTTCAAATTTCTTTATCTCAACTCAATCATTTAGATTACTCACATTTCAATACTAAAAATTCAACCAACCTCTTCGCTGCTCGCAAAATCTGATAACCTCTTTGAAGATGTCCCCGTTGATCGCCGGCATGGGAAATTCGAACGAATCTGCATCCTCCGCGTCCAGTTGCAAGTCACGGTACATTTGGTGGAAGGTTCCAGCCTGGGAAATGATATCGAAGGGCACATCGAAGAGAACATCGTCGCCAGTTCGACACGGGATGATCTTCTGAGTATTGCCGTTGGAATCCATTATATCGGGAATCAAAGTTCAATGAATGAAATGGTCTGAAAATTAACAAAATTAGAACAATATATGGAGTTTCTTGAAGTTAGGATCAACTAGTTGTAAATTGATGGAACTAATGGAAAAGTTAAACCATATACATGTGTTTTTCGGTTATTCTAATTGGATAGGTTACATTATTTGAGATGGGTAAACCATTCCAGATGGTTTCGAAAAACAAAGTTTCGAAAAACATAGAAGTGAGAGAAAAAGGTAATGAGAAAATAGATAGAGAAATATAATGCTGTTCCGCCAGGTTGGTCTTAAAATGATCCTGGGGCTTAGGTGGACAAAGAAACAAGAAAAATATTATGCTTTAAGCTTAAGCTCGGTGTGCAGAAAGGCCTTACCGTTCAAGTTAGGAACACCTAGTGGTTAATTGATGGAAATAACTAAGCTTAAGTGTACGAAAAGCTAGAGCTCCGATGAGGTAAAGTCACGAAGTGATCTTTTTGGTAAGTGATTTTTTTGGGGAGGAGCATTCAAATACCAATTGCTCCGATTTCTGTTGCATGTTATCCTTCGTATGTTCCCTTAAATCGTACATGTGTTGTGAATGTAGCAATTTTTTCGAAATAGAAGTAACAGTTTGATGTGGTTTAAAGAAAAAATGAAGTGGTTGTGGGGATTACCGCACCCCTAATCCGGGATTACCGCACCCCTTTTCAAAAAATGGCCATAACTCTCGAAGCAACGGTTGTTCGCCTAAAGCCCCAAGACAAGACTAAGCATAAGGATGTGATCGCACGCCTAAAGGTGTTTGATCGCACAGCTTTTGGGGCCAAACTTAAGCTTAAGTTCAAGCTTGGAGCCTTATGCAATGTCTAGCTTAACTTGTTTATTTTTCGGTTTATCTTATTTTTCGTTGACTAGCCGAGCAGAGCTCGGCTAGCTGTCGGGAGTCTATATTCGTGGTTTAGATTGAATTCGTTGATCAATAAATTTTAATTGGGTGAATATGAATAACAGTTTTGGTATTCGCTACGCGAAAAGAACTCGGCCTTCGGCCGTCTAGAAAACGGTATAGATTTTACAGGGTATAATACGGGTAATCGTTGCGTTATACCTACAATAAAGTGGTTTGGCTTATATAAGCCATTTTAAGCTAAATGCCCTCAGGCCAAATAAGTTCGACGTGTGTGGTCCGATGTCTAAAATTTCAGTGCTATTCGTTTTGTCTCGCTGAGAGCTATCATTTGACACCTCACTCGCCTCTGGAGATGATCAGGAACCCAAAATCCCGAGATATGCCCCCAGGCCAAAAAACTTCGACGTGTGTGGTCCGATCTCACAAATTTCAGTGCCATTCGTTTTGTCTCACCGAGAGCTAACGTTTGACACCTCACTCGCCTCTGGAGGTGGTCAGGAACGCCAGATCTCGACAAATGCCCTCAGGCCAAAAATCAGCGACGTGTGTGGTCCGATCGCGAATCTGACACCGGATTCGGATTCAGGACCCTCGAAAACCCCCCTGTACAAAAAATCAGCACCGGAAACACTTTCTTTGAGAAAATTTTACATGTGCCCAAAAAGGGTCATTTTTCATGCCCTCAGGGCTCATAACTTCGATTTCCGTCGTTAGATCTCGAAAATTTCAATTTTCCCTACCCAGGCTCATCGAGAGGAAGCGATTGAGCTATCGCACGCCTCTGGGCGCTTGCTGGATATTTCTAAACAATTGACACAGGAAAAAAAGGGGCGTGGCCTCGACTTTGAGGGGGTAAAAACAGGGGGTACAACATGCGAATTTCAAAAATTTTTTTTCCTTGCATGTTTTCTCACCGAATGGAAGCCCCTGAGCATGAAATCAATGCCCCAGGTGAAAAGTCCGACCTTAGGCCCTGTCAACTTTCTATGGGGGGGGATTAAAATTGGACAGGGTACATTGTTTGAGATGGGTAAACCATTCCAGATGGCAAGGAGTAATGAAAGTTTTAAGCAACATAGATGTGAGAGAAAAAACAATGGTGCTTCGCCTTGGTATAACTTCCCCGCAAAATGGGCAAATTGCTAAGGCGTGCCCAAAAATCCTGGCTATGCCCATTGTACTGACTTTTTAGTTAACAGGAATGTGTTGTAAATTTTGAAATCGGATTTGGGTAATGGCCCTTATAATGTCCTTCGTCTACGTTTGGAAAATTATGAAAACAATATTATTAGGAAAATAATGTTCAAAAGAATGTCATAAATCATTCGACCTCAGTCGTATGGTCTTTTATGGTATTCTTAACAATTAAATAAATTTTTTAATGACTTTGATAATAAGACGTAAAACAAAGTTACTGTTATCCTTTAACACTCAAAGTGAAATGAACTCGCATGCAACAGAAATATGGAAATAAGACATGAAAATTTAATTACTTCCAGCAAACTTGTACGTTTATATATCCTCAGAAAATCTTATCATATCAAATCTTACAACAGCAATATTCAAATGCTCATTTGGCGCCTTGTAACACTATGACAATAGACATTTCTTATTTCAACCTCGACCATTAGACAAGGGACGTTTGCAGGGAGCTCAACCCGTATTTATATCGAAACGACTGAATTTCAACCGTTGGTTTGAATAATAAAACCTTCCAATTATAATGCAGAATAATAGTTTTATAAGTCTTACAATTTTCATATATACAACCGGGTGCAATCAAAAGTTCCCCCCCCCCCTGATTTCGTAATGTAAACAACGAGGCAGTCGCCTCTCCTGTTTACAACTTTACATTACATGTAAAGTTGTAAACAGGAGAGGCGACTGCCTCGTTGTTTACATTACGAAATCAAGGGGGGGGGGGAACTTTTGATTGCACCCGGTTGTAGTTTTAGTAATTATTTCGTAAAATAGACATATATAGAGTTATTCATAATGAAACAATGTATGTTGCTTAAGTGCTACTGCAATTCGAAGGTGCTTCAGTCGGTTGCAATGGCTGAATAGATTCCATCAGTAATGTTTGTTATATTAGCTCAAATGCGATATTTACCTGTGGACCGCAAATTATAGAACCGTTTGAACCCATGGCCTAAAATCACTGATGAAACTTTTCTTGAGTTTCGTCAAACTTGGATGCTACTTAACATGTTACCCGGTGCTCACAATCACGGTACCGATACCGATACCGATGGCGCGACCGATACCGATACCGACGAACCGATGTGCTCACAATCAAATACCGATACCGATACCGATACCGAGACCGATACCGATACCGATGTGCTCACAATCAACTTTTTCACATTTTTGCACATTTTTTTCAAATTTTTTGTACTAATGTCTGAAAAAGTATTCTAGAATGTTTTAGAATGCTCTTTAGCGTATAAAAAACAAAATATGGTAATTTTTTATAACAAGATATGGCATTTTTGGGCTTTCTCAGAAAATGCCGATACCGATGTGCTCACAATCAACTTTTCAAAATTTTGTGTGGTAAATTATTCTAGAATGCTCTAGAATACTTTAAAAACTATTTCTGGAGCCCAATTAAGCGGATTTGAGCTGATTTTGAGTGGATTAAGCTACATTTTATTCATATTACGTCGATTTGATGAGATTTAGAAGCAGATTAAGATGGTTTTGAGCTGGAGTAAGATGGTTTTGAGCTGGATTGAGCTGCAATGGATTCATATTAAGTGGATTTCATGAGAAGCTGAGTGAGATTAAGCCGATTTGAGCTTGTTTTCAGTGGGATTAAGCGGATTTGAGCTGTTTTAAGCAGATTAAGATGGATTTAAGCCGGATTACGCGGTTTTGAGCTGATTTTGTGCTAGATTAAGGTGTTTCGACTGGATTGAGATCGATTTAAGCAGGTTCTCAGTGGAATTAAGCGGATTTGAGCTGTTTTTAAGCGAAATTATGATGGATTAGAGCTAGTTTCGAGGGTTTACGGCGGATTAAGCTATATTTTATTCATATTACGTCGATTTGATGAGATTTAGAAGCAGATTAAGATGGTGTGGTGCTGAATTGAGCTGCACCTGATTCATATTAACTGGATTTCATGAGAAACTGAGTGAGATAAAGCGGATTTGAGCCGTTTTTAAGCGAGATTATGACGGATTCAGCTGGTTTTCACTGGAATTAAGCGGATTTGCGCTGGTTTTGAGTGGGATTTAGCGGGTTTGGGCAGGTTTTCAGTGGGATTAAGCAGATTTGAGCTGGTTTTCAGCGGGATTAAGTGGATTTGAGCTGGTTTTCAGTGGGATTAAGTGGATTTGAGCTGGTTTTCAGCGAGATAAAGCGGATTTGAGCTGGTTTTCACTGGAATTAAGCGGATATTAGCTGATTTTGAGTGGGAATAAGCAGAATTTAGCTGGTTTTCAGCGGGATTAAGTCGATTTGATCCGGATTAAGTGGTTTTGAGCTGGTTTTGTGCTGGATTAAGCGAATTTGATCTGAGTTTGAGTAGGATTAAGTTTGAATAAGCTGGATGTGATTGATATTAAGTAAGTTTGATGAGCAGTTGACTGGGAATATGTGGATTCGGCCTCGATTAAGGTGGATTTGAGCAGACTTTATGCCGGATTAAGATGGATTTTAGCCGGAATAAGCTGGATTTGAGCCGGATTAAGTGGTTTTTAGCTGGTTAAGATGAATTTGAGCCGGTTTTGTGTGGTTTTGAGCTGATTTTGTGTGGGATTAAGCGAATATAAGCTGGTTTGAGGAAAATCGTGTTTCCGAAATTTTACCGCTTTCACATATATAGGGTTTTTTGATGCGCGGAATCCGAATTTGGCGTCAGATTTTAGTTGGTCCCGATACGAAAAGACGAAAAACCGGTATTTTCTTCAAAAAATGGGCTTTTTTGGTCCAAAATGACCCAAAAATGGCAAATTCTACGCGATATGAAGAAACTAATTGCAGATTCGGAATCAGCGCATCGAAATACCCCTAAAAACACATTTTGCGTAATACTCCTCCACATTTTCAAAAAATCGATTTTTTTCGGAAAACCATGTGGTCCCCCCCTATGGTCTGAAAATGGCAAAAAATCAAAATTTTTCGAATTTTTCTGCAAAATGTGTTTTTAGGGGTATTTCGATGCGCTGATTCCGAATCTGCAATTAGTTTTTTCATATCGCGTCAAAAATTGCCATTTTTTGGGTCATTTTGGACCAAAAAAGCGGTTTTCCCTATTTTCGTGGCGGGACCAACTAAAATCTGACGTCAAATTCGGATTCCCCGCATCGAAAAACCCCTATATTGGCGAAATCGGCAAAGTTTCCTGACAAATTCTCACCTCTTTAGGTGATCAAATACGAAAATGTCGGCTTTTTGGCCGAAAATATCAAAAATGACCAAATGCTTATAGCACAAAAGCGAATTCGTAATTATGAAAGTAGCAATATTCTAAATAATCGATATTTACAATATAAATCATGAAACAATATATTTTTCCTGATCAAAACCCATAAAAACACGTTTTTAAGATTTGGCGCGAATTCAAAATTTAAATAATGAAAATATAAATTTTCTCGTTTATGTAGCTCACGGGCTTTCAAATGGGCTATTACTCATAAAAAATGGCTGACAGGATCCTTAGATATAAAATCTCGAATTATGGCAAATAATAGGGTAAATATGTGCTTTATCTGCATTTGGGCAGAATGCCAAGAAAACGCCAAAAATGTGATAATTTGTTAAAATATAATGTTATATTCGGATTCAGCACAAAAAATTACCCCTAGAAGCATATTTTGTGCGGCGACTTCTTCGATTTTGGCAAAAATCCCGAAAAATGACCATATTTGGGCACAATGCCAAAAAGCGCCAAAAATTCAAAGTTGGCGTCAAAACTGACCAAAAATCTGAATTCCCCGTGGCCGATAACCCTAATAGCAGTCTTTACCACTTTTCCACCACTTATTTCCTCTCAATTTGGAAATAGCTGAAAATGGGCGAGACCGACACCGAGACCGACGAAATTGGCAAATTGAAAATCGAAATTCT
The DNA here is from genome assembly GCA_022814885.1 of Ditylenchus destructor. Lineage (NCBI taxonomy): Eukaryota > Metazoa > Nematoda > Chromadorea > Rhabditida > Anguinidae > Ditylenchus > Ditylenchus destructor. The sequence continues at coordinate 5,108 of JAKKPZ010000757.1, read as the reverse complement.
CGACATTTTTCACAAACTCGATGACTGCGATGTTATTTCATAAAATGGAGCCCAGGACATGTGCGACCATATGCAAAAAACCGTTTGGTCGGATCGCGTCAAAAAAGTACCGGAGTACCGACGCGTGTAAAATGATTTCAAATGGATTTGAATTTTTGTGAAAAAAAATTAGCATTTTTTTCGCATCCGCACTCTCGACATTTAATTGTCGAGATTCAGCAAAATGGTCTTTTCTATAAGAACCGTAAGGGTCTCCCCTACAAGTTTTGTATTGGTCGCACTTTAGCCATATCTGAAAGAATTTATGGAAAAATGCGATTTTTTCACGGAGGTCAATTTTCATCGGTATCGGTCTCGGTATCGGTATCGGCATCGGTATCGGTATCGGTCGCGTTGGTTGTGAGCACATCGGTATCGGTATCGGTATCGGACTCGGTATCGGTCTCGGTATCGGTCCCTATTGTGAGCACATCGGTCTCGGTATCGGTATCGGTCTCGGTATCGGTACCGCTATTGTGAGCAGGCCTTTACAAACACCCGATTGAAACAAAGGGTCTTTTTTCTCATAATCGCAAGCCTAAAAGCAGATACAAGCCGAATCTAGATTCTTGAACCGATTGGCACCTTACTCGCCGAGATCCTTACACAGCTGGCTAAATAATGTTCATGGGAAAATCCTGGATTTTCAGGATACGCCCGATTTCGCGACGAAGCCAGAGCGTTTCACTCTTATATTTATGAATTACTTACCCTATATGGCGGACAACACGAAAGCCGGGGATATCTGCACGGAATTATGTTGCAAATAATTGTCGAAGTAGAGTTGTTTCTGTAAATAAACATTAAAGTTTTCGATAGCTCTGCAAACTAACACCGCATTCAGGAGTTTAATGGCGCTGTTTTCTTTCCAAGTGGAAAGTATACTTTCAAATGCATTTGTGAAAGTACTACACGTTTTTAACTAAAAATAACTACTTCAACGATACGCTGGCTCAAAAAGATATTTCTTACTATAAAACAAAAACTAACGGGCAAGGACATCCTTCATCTGACGATAGACATGCTCTTACACGGTTCTGTCTACCGCAAGCTCCGCAGGTATCCGAGCAGAAACCACTGAGCGCCCAACTGAAAAGTTGAAAAAATCATTTGCTATCGTAATTGTGAATGATAGCTATAGTTGAATTTCTAAGAACAAGCAATAAACAGGCCGGTTCGTTAATAAGAAGACTGGCTTAGACTTGCCCTTTTTCGTTTCTCTGAGTCTGCATAAAGCTATGTCTAAAGGACAGATCTGAGCTAGAATTGAAGTTGGAACAGCGAGAGAGAGGTTGTTCATCAAAAGAGACGTCATAAAATTCGCGCGCGAATTTCAATCCAAAATGTCCATTTAAATTCGCGCGCGCGTCTGTTTTTCGTTTGTCATCGTTTTACAACTTCAAGTCTAGCTCAGATCTGTCCTTTAGTGTGATTGACTATCTTAAGTATAACGAGAGTTTTTATGACACCGGGGTTCGACACTCACACTGTTCCAGTCAAAAACTGTGGCTTATCAAAGCCGTGACAACTACAAACCCAAAAGTTTTAGGACTACCAAATGAGTTCTGTTTCTTCACTCAATTATTTAATCACAAATAACAAAAATAAATTTAAGCTAGACAGGTAGACAAAGCTAAAAAATGTGAAAGCCACGATAAAACTTAAAAAATGGAAACCGCAGCATTGTCGCTTTTAAGAGTCAGTGTTTTTAAACTATTCTATTACGACTCAATTTTGAGCCCCTAACTTGCGCTCAAAATGCTGTATTCACCTGCTCCATTGTGGACAACAAGTTGAAGAAGTTGTTGTCGTTGAAGGAGTTGAGGTGCTTTGAGAAATTGTAACATCGAAGCTTGATATCGCTAGGAATAAGATGCATATAGCTGTTAGGTTTTTTAGTGAAACGACCGATGAATTGCTCATTTTTATTCCTTCGTAAACTGAGTTGACAAATTTGTTGGTGGGAGTCTTTGAGATGAGCGGGAAATATTCATCTGTACAAACAAAGTATAGTTTATAGTGAGTTTAGTTTGCCAAAGTGCAAAAATGAGCGAGACTTAGGAAAAGGGCAATCCAAAAACATCGGAAACAAAAAAATTTAAACTCAGACGAAGAGTCAGACCAGGTGTCGATTGTTGACTTTGGAATTTGTCCAATATTCGCCCGATGTGATCGATGAAGACCAGCATATTAAATACCGGTGAAACTGAAAACATTATAATCTCTTTCACTGAAATCCGAAAACAATAACAGAAATGTTGCATAAGTTAGTTGCAATTTAGGTTCTGCTTTTGCAAGAGTGGCTTGTTTACACCATTGAACTACAAATCAGGAGACATATATATAATATTCGTTGGGAAATAAAAAATTGCGGATTTATTATCGAGGTGATCTTTTTCTGAAGAGACTATCTTTGTGATAGACTGAGTTATAGCATAATCATTGCACTTTATATTTAGCGGGAAATGTCATTCAACGCCTTGTTATAAATTTCATAAAATACGGAAATTAGGTTAAAGTTTGTCCTGTAAATAAATATCGTTTGAGGCATATGCACTTGGATAGTAATTATTTAGTCCACAAAAGTGGTTCAGCCTTAACTAAAGAAAAGCGCACCATATGAGTACCACTAGGGCCACGCAAAGGATGGATTCTGTAATGGGTTTTGTGTTGGGTTGTGGAATGGGTTGAGATAGTGAAAAATGGAATGCAATTTTTTGTCTTCATTTTTGACCAGTTTTCACTATGTTGATCACAAATCTGATGTTACTGACTCTATCTCAACTTTTTTCCAGCTTTCGATAAATGTTTCAGAATTATTCAAATTTTTTATTTTTTCACTTAAAAATGAAGTTTTCCACATACTCATTGATTTTACTCAGATTTTGGGAATTATTTTTCCATTTTTGCAGTTTTTTGCCATATTGGCAACAAATCTGATGTTACTGCCTCTATATCAACTTTTTGTCTAGATTTTGATACATATCTCGGAGATTTTGCAGTTTTTGATTTTTTCGCCAAAAAATGTATTGTTTTGACACACTCATTTTTGACTATTTTGTCTGCATTTTTTTTGCGTTTTTCACTATAACTTTCATATATCCTGTTAAAATATTTGCTTTTTTGGGATTTTTGGTTCCGGGGTACAAAAAATGGTGTTTTGAGGTTACTGAAAAATCTAATTTTTGATATAGCCCATTTTATATAGAGCAAAATTTATGCTCGCAAAACTTGTTCTGAAAATTCTGGTGATAATCAGGATTTGATTATAATTTTTTTCATTTATTTATGTCAAAACATTTTGTCCATTTTTGGAGTAATTTTCATTAATTATTTTTTATTTTGTCTTCATATATTTTTATATATCTGATGTTACCGTCTCTATATCAGCTTTTTGTCTAAATATCAATGGATTTTTACTTATTTATTTTTTCTGTGTTTATGTTGCAGTTAATACTGGAAATCAGTTAATACTGGCGCGAACTAGTTATTATTGATAAATTTGGTTATTTTGTTTCATTTTCCTTATAAAATATGTGGCTAATCAGGATAAGTTTTGGCGAAATATTCAATTATTTGAAATATTATTTCTTTATCTTAACGTTTTGTCTAGATTTCGTCAAACTTTTCAGAATTTACAATTTTAGCCATTTTACAGGAAACGTTGAGATAGAAATAGTAATGTCATATTTATGACAAACATAGAGAAAACTTCAATAAAAATTGAAAATTCTATTAATTTCACCAAAATCTAGAAAAAAAAGTTGATAAGGTTAGTAATATGAAATTAGCCACGAAAAAATCGAAAAATTCTGAAATTTAAAAAATCTTATCAAAAAGTATGAATCCAGTGACGCAAATCGTATAACGAATCTAATGAACTGATGAAAATAGGAAAAACGCCAAAAAAAAACACAAAAGAGACAATTTTAAGCCGACATATGAGTGTGTTTTCAAAAAGTTCACTTTTTTAGTACAAAAATTTAATAATTTTTTGAATTCTATCAATTTCGTCAAAATCTAGAGAAAAGTTGAGATATAGTCAGTAACATCAATTTTATGACCAATATAGCGAAAAATGCAACAAAAAACACTTTTAAGGCGATAAATGAGTGTTTTTGAAGAAACTGCATTTTGCATGCGAAAATCGAAAAATTCTGAAATTCTGAAACATTTATCGAAATCTCGAGAAAAAGTTGAGATAGAGTCAGTAACATCAAATTTATGACCAACATAGTGAAAATAGAGCCAAAAACGGCTCCAAAGTTTATTTTGGGTTAAAACCCATTCTGGAACCCATTCTGAAATACAAAACGATTTGTTTTCTCTTTGGGTTCCATTTTGGGTCCCAAAATGGGTTTTTCCATACGTGCGTGGCCACCAACCCAAAATGGGACCCATTGTGGAATCCATTATGGATTCCAGAATGGGTTTTCCATACGTGCGTGGCCACCAACCCAAAATGGGATCATCTCATTCTATCGAATATACGGGAAAGAGAGGAGGGGTAGTAAAGCCAGTTTCTGTTTCTGAATTTGTTCTCTTCTTTGCTTCTTTTGTTTCTTCTGTTTCACATTTTTTGCCCAAATTTTTTGTCAGGAAATGGCTATTTTTGGTGCCCATTTGAAAAAGTGTCCTCAGAAAAAGGATATTTGCCAAAAACGCGAGTAAAGCGAACGAAAATACAATGCACAGAACTTTTGCACTAATCCAATTTATAATCTGAGGTCACAGTGAACTTTTATACGTAAGAAAAATATTAGAAATTGCACTCAGTCAGTTCCGTTTAATCGATTGCCATTTGATAACGCTTCTATTATTTTTTATGGGACAACATATTATATCGATCGACGAAAATTATGTTGATTCTGCTATTTTTCGTGTTTGGTACCACTGTGATTTTCTATAACTTTTATTGGAAACGAAGAAACTTGCCTCCAGGTATGGTATCCATTAGGGTTCGATTTCTCTGACTCTCTTCGTAGAACCTAGTTTTTCACATGCTTTATCTATTGTCTTGAAAACTCAGATTTACTCTTTCACAATTTTTTGACAGGTCCCAGGTTTTA
>JAKKPZ010000756.1:0-17932 GCA_022814885.1 Ditylenchus destructor | reverse complement strand
AGACAAAATTCTCTGGCACTCTCACCTAATTGTTTGGTCTTTTTCACTGAAAAAAGGTAAAATTGACAAAATTAAGCACTCCTAAGAATGCAATTTTGGTAAAAAGGTAAAAGTGACAAAATTTTAGTCTAAAAATTGTCTACATTTGGCTAATTTTGACCTCAAGTTCGGATTCTCCGATAAAAATTACTCTAAAATAGGTACATCTCAAAAATAAGCACCCCTAAGAATGCACTTCGAAATTTTTTTTTGCGACAGACAGACACAGGTTGGTCGATTACTATATAGTGGATTATGAGTTTGGAATCCTGTCAGTTATTTATTATTAATTAAATTTATTATTAGAACATAATAGAGGAGATCAATTTAAATCGCACCTTTTCTTTCTTAAATATTTTTTTGAATTCGCACTTTAGATATAAGTGTTTATAATAAAAAATATTATTGTTATAAAAAATAGCAATTTTTGTCAGGAAAAGGATAAAAAATGTGTCAAAAAATGACCTTTTTGACATTGATACGTAAAACCTAACTGTAAATTCGTGATCAGCGCATCCGAAACCCCTAAAACACTCTTTACAAAATATTGGAAAAATTTGATTTTTGGTCACTTTTGGACCATAGGGGGACCATATGGTTCTAGAATAAATTTTCCTAATACATATTTTTTTGAAAATAGCAAACATTTCCTGCCTTGTGTGTTTCTAGGTGTTTTCGGATGCGCTGACCACGAATTTGTAGTTAGTGTTTACGTATCAATGTCAAAAAAGGTCGTTTCTTGACACTTTTTTATCGGTACTTATTTAGTTCCCCCCATTCGAGGGGGGGGAACTAAATATTTTCCTTAGCTTTTAAGCCAATTTTATTTAGTTCCCCCCCCATCCTACACATTCAGTTCAATTTTCACTTCAAATTTCACTGTCTACTTCAAAAAAAGGAGTTGTCTATTAAACATTTATAAATAGACAACTCCTTTGTTAAAAATCTTCCTTGTATTTTTCAACTGAATGTGTAGGATGGGGGGAACTAAATAAAAATTGGCTTAAAAGCAAAGGAAAATATTTAGTTCCCCCCCTCCCCCATCGAATGGGGGAAACTAAATAAGTACCTTTTTATCCTTTTCTGGACAAAAATTCCTATTTTTATGCGCTTTTGCCGCAATTTTTCTCGTAAAGATCGTTTTTAAGGCTTTTTCGACGCGCGGATTCCAAATTTGCCATCAGTTTGACAGTCGTATTAACCGATCAATCGACCTTAACGCTTAAAAGCCAAAAACTGCACGTTAAATAATTTCATATCAATACGCGTTTGATAGTAATAAGTTGGAACAGATTCCATATACGCCGTCTTCCACTATGAATATCTGCATAGAATGCAGAGCTATCAAGCAGTTAATAATAATTGTTGTGACTGTATTTTTTGCGTTTAAAAAAAGACATAAGGAAAAGGATGTTCAAGGAAGTGTCCAAGAAAGTGTTCGAGAAAAGAATAAAAAATACAACAGAAGCAATAACGCAAAGAGAAAAAATACAGTCAAGAAAACAATCCAATCAATCGATCGTGGATCGAACATCCAATCATGAATTGCATAGATCGCCCCGATTGGGGCGATCTATATCAATGCCAAAGTCTGCCAAGCTTGGCAACTTGGTGCCAAGTTGCCAAGTCCGCGGTCTTTATCACATGCCAAGTTGCCATGCCAAGTTTTCCAAAACTTGGCATGGCGGTCTATATCAAAACTGCCAAGTTATGCTTCGCGTACAATCAAAACGGCGGCCTCGCCGGAAAACGTTTTTCTGATTGTACGCACTGTGCTTACAATCACATTCAGTTTTCCGCCGTTTTCCGCCGAAAAACGGTGCCGTTTTCCGGCGAGGCCGCCGTTTTGATTGTACGCACCCTGTTTTTACGCCACCATTTTCCGGCGTCGGAAAATGTGTGCCTTTAAATGGCGGTGCGCGAAGCGCCGCGGATGCGCGCTACCACTGACTAGCGGGGGAGAGCCGCTTCGCGGCTCTCCCCCGCTAGGAAGCGGTTAGCGTGCATCCGCGGCGCTTCGCGCACCGCCATCAGCGGTCAGAGTTGGGTTGTTCGGGACTCCCGAACAACCCAACTCCCGAACCCAACAACCCCTACTCCCGAATCGGGAGTAAGGGGTGTTCGGGAGTAGAGCAGCATGAGACTATTTCGGCCTTCGGCGCTCAAGCAGTCCGATTTAATATTTTGTATACATGTATGCCTATGTTCTAAGTTCCCTCACATTCCAATGGGGAAGGTCGGGTGCTCCGCGCCCGACCACAGGACTGGCTCGCCGCCTCCGGCGCCTCGCGTATATGGTTCGGCTGAGGTCGACAGTCGCGGCCTTCGGCCGCTCCTTCTGACTATTCTGTTGTCTCTGACTGATTAGTGTCTCTGACTAAGCACTGGTAAGAATGACCCTTTAAAAAATTTTGGACAAATACTTGACATTAAGCGCTGGTAAGAATGACCGTTGTCTAAAATTTTGTCTAAAAATTGTCTACATTTTAGCTAAATTTTGTCTAAATTTGTCTACATTTTAGCTAAATTTTGGCCTCAAATTCCAATTCCTCGCTAAAAATTACCCTAATTAGGTACCTTTATAGATCAAGCACCCCTAAGAATGCACTGTGTTTCACAATCGAAATACCCCTAAAAAAACTGTTTGCTAAAAAATTTCGGAACTTTTTAGAAAATCGATTTTTTGACCCATGGGGGGACCACATGAAACATGAAAAATTGAAAAAATTTTTTTCTAGCTCAAATCGTGTTTTTCGGGTAGTACTCGACTCACTGAACAACTTTTAAAAATTACCCTAATTAGGTACCTTTATAGATCAAGCACCCCTAAGAATGCACTGTGTTTCACAATCGAAATACCCCTAAAAAAACTGTTTGCTAAAAAATTTCGGAACTTTTTAGAAAATCGATTTTTTGACCCATGGGGGGGGACCACATGAAACATGAAAAATTGAAAAATTTTTTTTCTAGCTCAAATCGTGTTTTTCGGGTAGTACTCGACTCACTGAACAACTTTTTCTTCAGCTGTATGGTCGTCTGAGACGATTTGCCTGCGGGTTCGCTATTTTTCAGTATCACTGCAAAAAACCCAGCAAAAAACGCGATTTTTACGAATTTTGACCCCTCAGATTTTTAGGTTTCCGACATGATTTCGTGGTGATCTTTTTTTGTTAGACAGCTACAAGTCTTCTTGTGAATATACAAAAGACCGCTCGGCATATCGTTTCAATATCGCTATTTTACATGCATTTTAAGTAATTTCCTTTTTTTTCGCTCACCCTGTAAATATACGAATCATCGTCGATATAAGTATCTTCTACTTATCTAATTAATGGGAGAGTAAGTAAAGCGTAAAACGAGCCACTCGCATGACATTATTGATTTTTGATGTAGCTCGCGAGGCAATGGGGTAACTAGCGCACCTGTCCGTGATGTATCCTGTATTGCAGGAGTCCCGTACGCACACTACACCTGCAGTTAGATAGCACTCACCACAAGCACTGAGGCATACAGAGAAAAATCGCAGGGAAGAGACGCCCGCTGTGATGTGGCAGCATAGTTGGCTCAGCACGATGAACGAGTGGCTCTGAATGGTATGTCGATAGCAAACCGCTGGGCCATTACTTTTAATTCAAGAGAGTAAATTGTAACTATTGGTTTGGCGGGAAAGTCTTTTCGGTTTTGTTTTATCTATTTTTTTTTCTCACATAACGCAAGAGTGCCTATAAGTGTTATATACCATATGATAGCCAAGACTTTTGTCTATCCAACAATGCTAAGGTTTTATTTTTGTTCCAAAGAAAATGAATGAATATCTATGATTACCTGAGACAAATTGACATCACAGATTTTTGAGCTATTTTTATATCTTTGGAATATTTTTTCGTTTGATGGTTGCTGAGATATGACAATTTTAGTGAATGACACCACCAGAAAAATGGAAAATTTCGATTTTTGCGATTTTTTCGGTTTATGTCTCAACTTTGAGCGGTCGTATCCCGAAGAATTACAAAGCATATTTTGTTCTGTAAAAAGTATGTTGTAGAGCTAGACCTTGCCTACAAATGCCGCATGGCCATCGGTTTGTGCAGTGCCAAAATTTCAGATATTTTGTCGATGAAAGTTGCTCATAATAACCAAAAATCAATCTATTATTTAAATTGTCTCAAACAGATTGTCTCAGATAAAGGGAGAAACAATGTTTAAAACTCCTCTCTCCATCCTATTTTGTATATCTCATAGCATTCTTATTGATTTTACGCGTGTAAAAACGCAATATCGAGTCCCTCTAAGGCGCACTATGTCAGTGGTAGACGAGCAGAATCTCCCGCTTTTCGACATTCCCATATCACAAACTTGCGAGTACCTCCCAAAACCCATGATTTTAGAGGGGGGTTGTCAATGTCAGAATTGGGATGGTCCCGCCACAAAAGTTGAGAAAACGCCATTTTTTCAGTACTTGGGGGGGGGGGGTTTACAAAGGAAACTTTTCACGCCACGCTCGGATCCGGCCGAGTGATACACCAAACGACAGCTCTAACTGAGATAAGCAAAATGGGCTATCACTCAACCGGTTCCGAGCCAGGCTATGAAAGATATCGGGTGCGCGAGATCCCGAAAATTCGGTGGCGAGGAGTGGTCCGCGTCGAAGCCACGGGTTCCTTTTTCTTGTTATTACTCACGGTAAACGTGAGTTAGCTCATAATTATTTTTAAATTTCGCGCCTTTTGGCGTGCTGTGTTTGACTTGGCAGTCCGGTTTCTTTTGAAATGTCTGCTAGAGGCTAGTATTGATTAAGATCAAGTTTATTTTTAGATCCAGCAACTTGAATGTTTTTGAATAAATTCGTAATAAACGTTGTATGGTTATAACCCATTTATTGTCCGAAAAAGCAAATGAAAGCAATCATAAGAAAGTAAAGTATTACTGTGAACAATTAACTATAAATTTCAGAGAGAGAGAGAGTTGTTGCAGAGTTCCCCGTGCCAGCCCAAAGTGCGGCTAAAAGTGAGGTTCGACTGTATATCCATTCACCTCTTTTATTTTGATACACAGTCGCCTCTATGGTCACATTTACAGTATTCCAACGGGCAATTGCCAGAACCTTTGGTTCCACCAAAACCAGTACAGGTTCCAACACTACAGGCATAACCGTTCACTTCAAGCACAGTTATCAGCAACATCGTAAATGCCAATAAAATCGCCATTAACACAACGGATTTGCTGTAGGCCATTATTGTTGATGTGTCGTTATATAGTTTATCTGTAAACAAAATTATAGATTAGTGTATTTCGGAGCGTAAAGACGAAATTCAAACAACTTTCACTCATATTTCTCGCTCTAAATTGAAGCGACATTCCATAGACGGAAAGAGGAACATACAAAATGGCGTTGTGGGACTAGAAAGAGCTTTGATGCTCAATAACACTTTTTTGGCCATTCGCATTTTTCGTCACTACGCACTCCTGATTTTATGAATATAAAAACAAGGGGCCCATAATTTTCCAGAATGTTATAGAAGGTTCTACAGCAGTGTTTCCGTCTAACATAATGCAATTTGGCAAAAATCAGACTTCATTCATCAGGCCCATACATTTACATTTTGAGCTATCACTTGCCAAAAAAGATTACGCAAAGGATCTAACGGCCAACATCATTAACCCCTTACTTATATGTGGGGCTATGTCAAATATGGAAAAACCCAGTAGGGATACGCAAGAACAGAAATAAAAGGCAAAAAATGAAACAGTGGAAATCTTTAAAAATTAATTGCATTCATTATGCTGTAGTAAAATTGAAATGAATCCGTTTGAAAAAATCAACACTTCAACAATAAAAATAAATTAAATGTATGGTTGGTTGGGATTTAATTTACAATGACTGATATCAAAGCAATTCTCTTTGTATTTATATGCATTATCAATTGTACCGAAATTTGGTACATTTATAAAAATTAGGATGGAATCGGATCCGAACACAGATATGGAATCATAGAGAGCGTTATATAAAATTGTGTTCCTTGTTCAATGTTTCGACATTTACTCCTATTTTTTGTGACAGAATCGGATCCGAACTCATATATGGAATCATAGAGAGCGTTATATAAAATTGTGTTCCTTGTTCAATGTTTCGACATTTACTCCTATTTTGTGACAGAATCGGATCTGAGCACATATATGAAATCATGGAGACGCTACATCAGATTGTGTTCATTGTTCAGTATTCGACATTTACTCCTATTTTGTGACAGAATCGGATCTGAGCACATATATGAAATCATGGAGAGCGTTATATAAAATTGTGTTCCTTGTTCAATGTTTCGACATTTACTCCTATTTTTTGTGACAGAATCGGATCCGAACACAGATATGGAATCATAGAGAGCGTTATATAAAATTGTGTTCCTTGTTCAATGTTTCGACATTTACTCCTATTTTTTGTGACAGAATCGGATCCGAACTCATATATGGAATCATAGAGAGCGTTATATAAAATTGTGTTCCTTGTTCAATGTTTCGACATTTACTCCTATTTTTTGTGACAGAATCGGATCCGAACTCATATATGGAATCATAGAGAGCGTTATATAAAATTGTGTTCCTTGTTCAATGTTTCGACATTTACTCCTATTTTTTGTGACAGAATCGGATCCGAACTCATATATGGAATCATAGAGAGCGTTATATAAAATTGTGTTCCTTGTTCAATGTTTCGACATTTACTCCTATTTTTTGTGACAGAATCGGATCCGAACTCATATATGGAATCATAGAGAGCGTTATATAAAATTGTGTTCCTTGTTCAATGTTTCGACATTTACTCCTATTTTTTGTGACAGAATCGGATCCGAACACAGATATGGAATCATAGAGAGCGTTATATAAAATTGTGTTCCTTGTTCAATGTTTCGACATTTACTCCTATTTTTTGTGACAGAATCGGATCCGAACTCATATATGGAATCATAGAGAGCGTTATATAAAATTGTGTTCCTTGTTCAATGTTTCGACATTTACTCCTATTTTTTGTGACAGAATCGGATCCGAACTCATATATGGAATCATAGAGAGCGTTATATAAAATTGTGTTCCTTGTTCAATGTTTCGACATTTACTCCTATTTTTTGTGACAGAATCGGATCCGAACTCATATATGGAATCATAGAGAGCGTTATATAAAATTGTGTTCCTTGTTCAATGTTTCGACATTTACTCCTATTTTTTGTGACAGACTCGGATCCGAACTCTGATATGGAATTATAGAGAGCGCAATATCAAATTGTGTTGTTTGTTCAATATTTCGACATTTGCTCCTATTGTGTGTCAGAATCGGATCCAAACACAAATCATAGAGACCGATCGGGTTTTCAGCAATTGATGATTTCTTTTATTGCGGGATATGTTGAATCACCAACTTTATTGCTGGATATAATAATTTCGAGCCCAATTTCTGGGGTTTCTGACTTCATACTTTAGACTTCATACTTACATAGTACCGGGTTGTGGGGGCCAGCTTAGCCGGCCCCCATAATTCTCACCAAGTCAAACATTGCGAGCCGCCGCAGGTGGTGAGCCAATCCTGTGGTCAAGCTCCCGACCTTCCAATGGTAGGGAACTTATATCTCATAAAGTGCGTACCATATTATATTGGTTTGGCCGGAAATTCCTGTCGGTGTTTTTTATGTCGGCCATTCTTATCAGTGATCAATAATTTCTTGGGAAGTGTTTATACTATTTAATGCACAAGAGAGTCCTTTATTGGAAAATGTGGAAAGCAAGCCTTTTATTATTTTCTTTCCTTAAAATTCTCAAAACAATCTCCCTCATAACCACCTCCGGCATGTAATTTTTTATGAATATTCCAAAGGCACCAGTGCGGCCCAAACAGCTAAAAATATTAACGCAGTGTACGGCGAAGACTCTATTTCCACCCGAACCTGCGAGAGATGGTTTCCTCGTTTTAAACAAGGAAGTATTGACCTAGAAGATGAACCACACTCTGGAAGACCCTCCGAGCTAAATGAACCAGCACTTTTGGCATTATTAGCAGAAGACAACCGGCAATCAACACGCGATTTTGCAGAGCAGCTTGGGACCAGTCATTCTACAGTAGAAGACCATTTGAAAGCTCTTGGCTATAAGAAAAAGTATGGTGCTTGGATACCGCACCACCTGAACGATGCCGACAAATGGCAGCGAATGTCCATTTCCGCCAATTTATTGTCCCGTTACCATCGTAAGTCCTTTTTACCCCGCCTAGTAACAGGGGACGAGAAGTGGATATTTCACGCCAACTTTCGCCGCAAAAGGCAATGGGTGGGCCCAGGAGAAAAGGCAAAACCTGATCCAAAGCCAGATCGCTATGGGAAAAAGTTAATGCTCTCCGTCTGGTGGGATATGGAAGGCGTGATCCATTATGAACTGTTGGGCAGAAAGGAGAGACTCACAGCTGCTACGTACAGTGCTCAGCTTCGCCGGCTTGCACAAGCCATCAGGGAAAAGCGGCCCGAAAAGCCAAAGGTCATCCTTCAGCACGACAACGCTAGACCCCATGTTGCGAAACTAACCAAACAAACACTTCAGGACTTGAGCTGGGAAGTGTTGCCACATCCTGCATACAGCCCAGACTTGGCCCCGTCAGACTACTGGTTGTTCCGGGATTTGGCCAACGAAATTGCAGAAAAACACTTTGAAAATTATGATGATGTCAAAAATTACCTTGATTTGTATTTTGCTCGTAAAAAGAAAATTTTCTGGGAAAGAGGCATCCGCCTTTTACCAGTAAAATGGACACACATTGTAGATAATAATGGTGATTATTATGAAGAACATTGATGAATAAATGTTTGATATATAAACGTTTAAAAACACCGACAAGAATTTCCGGCCAAACCAATAGCACTGATCAAAGATCACTCCTGGACAACGCTGTGAGTCCCTGAAGCTAGTAAATAGCACTAGCTATTTACAGGGAGTCACTTTTACAGAGCATTTATTATAAATTATTATCCAAATAAATAGATTATGTTAATTTATTAAATTTAACTAATGATTAAATAATTCAAATCGCTTAATATTATAAAAAAGCTAAGGGAGTTGTCTGGTAATGAAGGACAATTCACATTTGCGCCAAATCAAAATAAAATGTGCACTATTAACAATGAACAGTGCTTTCCAAAATTTGTTGACTGCCTCAATTGCTTGGGCAGAACAGCCAAGTACCTTTCACTTGGGTATTTAAACCGAAGAAGACATATCAGCACTTTCATTCATACTGAAAGAGAGACAAAAGAGCGATAGTGTGCGGTGTGGAATAATGAGGGAAAATGCAGAGAAAAATAGGAAACGAGAGATAGTGTATTAGACGGAGTTGAGAAGGAAACACACTCCCTTCCCTCACATACCCATCGTTCGCTGGCTGGAAATGAAAGACGCACAAATCAAAGTTAGCCACACATTGAAAAGATAACTGTTCTCTAACGGCCTGTCATCCCTCCATCCTATGATTGAACCAACCTTCAAAGTTGGTTCCTTTATATACTCCAATCAATGCTTCACTTTCGCTTACGACCATACCGCGTTGAAAATACGGCATCCCGTCCGATCTGCCAAGTCAAGCAACGCTGGGCTCGATTAGTACTTGGATCGGAGACGTCCTGGGAATCTCGAGTGTTGTAAGCTGAACTTTTTTTTTTCCTTTTTTGGGTTAAAAAAATATTATCAAACAAAAAATAATAATAATAAATTTATCCAACAATAGGAAACTACATTTATCTTAGAGATAAATAAATCTTAGAATAAAAGCATTTAAACACTTTTTGTTTCGCCACGAATAAGAGTCAAGAGTATTTTTGGCTTCAAACGCATTATAGTTTTCTCTCTTTTGGATCACAGCTGATTTACTTTAATTAATTTTATTTTTTTCCTTTCCCTAAAGAGTCAATTTTCTAGTAGTAGTTGTGAAGGCACCTGCTTATTCTGCTTCTTAAAAGGGAAGAAAGCAACATATTTTGTGTTGCTTTGTGTCGTAAGCTGAACTTTTTTTTTGTTCTAAACATTTAAAAAGTTCTTTGCTTTTATTTTTCTATATTATGCATTCGGAAAAAAGTTTCAAGTTTATAAACTTGCTCTTGTTGCCTTATGATTTGTATCGAGCAGGCTTTATAAATACTCTAAATAATAGTATCAAATTTCGTTTGAATTATATGTTTATCGTATGAAGTAAGTAGTCAGTTGACAGAAAGAATAATTTCAAGTTGTTTATGTCGCAGGAGAAACTTGCACACGACCGAAGTTTATCCAGAAGCAATGATTTCTTCTCGTCAATCGCCACGAATAATAAATAGAACAAATGCCAACATTGAGGCAGATGAGAAAGTTGTATAGCTGACCTACATAAAACGTAGACGAGTAGCCGGTCATCTATAACTGTTTCATTAGCCACTGAAACCTAACCTACTAGGGTTTTTTGCCAACCCCTTCGGGGCTGGAGCCAGTTTCACGTTCTTGGCATAGGGTCAGTCCAGCGTTAGGGTGCGGTCGACCGTCGCGGCCTTCGGCCGCTCCAACCCCCGTTCTTGGGCGCGGCCAGGGCCACTTTACCCCGTACCCGCCTCGAAACCCAAAAAAAAAGTCGGTGCCAATCGACCCCATAGGTCGACCGACACCGACTTGCTTTTTTGCTTTTTTTAACCATTTTTTCAACTTTTTGTTTTTTGTGTGTGTAGGCAGCAAAACTTTTGTTTTAAAAGTAATTATTTTTCAACCAAACTTTTCAACCTACTTTGGATATATCCATATTATGATAGAGGTACTGTGAGCTATTACTAGTTCCAGTGTAGGCTCTAGGGAGTACTGGAACTAATACAAGCTCACAGTACCCTACATAATAGTTATATATGTATGTAATCATAAAAGTTGAAAACTTTGGTTGAAAACTCTGTTTAAAAAGTCGGTGTCGGTCGACCAATGGGGTCGATGGGCACCAACGTTTTTTATATATTTCGAGGCGGGTACGGGGTTAAGTATAGTCGCGCGGCCCTTCTTACGTCAGTCCACAATTCTTGGGCCAGCCAGCGTTCTTAGGCCAGTCCAGCGTTAGGGCGCGGTCGATCGTTGCGGCCTTCGGCCTCTCCAACCACAGGAATGGCACGCCGCCTTCAGCGGCTCGAGCGAGTTAGCAAGTCCAGCGTTTTAGGTCAGGTTAATTGATCGGTCCATAATATAAGCACTGGTAAGAATGCACTTTCCCAAAATTTGGCAGTGGAAACCGAAAATTTAGGTACATTTTAGCTAAATTAGCCAAGCACAAGCCACTGAAACCTAACTTATAAGGGCAAATCCCAGTTTACTCGTGGGTATACGGGCAAATCCCGGCTTAATCTGGGAGCATACGTGAACACAGAGGGCACTTGTACGCTTCTCACCGGTGTGAGCGTAGATATGACCGGATTTCCAGGATTTCGTAAAAATTCTCAAGATTTTGGTCCAGCTTCAAATTCTTTACAATTTTTGTCTCCCTCGAACAATTTACAATCACGTTATCAATAGACGTTTTTCAATCTCAAAGAAAAAATTGTACACCTAAATGTCTTAATTTTGTACCTAAATGTCTTAATTTTGTACCTATTTAATTTGAGCCTATTCCAGGCCATATTTGGGCAAGATTTTCTACCCTATATAGGTTTTCGAACTCCGTTGATCCGGATTTGACTTATTATTGACTTAGGATGGACCTTAATGCTCGGATGCTTTTTGGTAAAAATGCAAAACTGAAAATTAAGACTTTTGTGTACAAACAAAAATAGGTACAAAATTACGATTTTCGGTACAGAATTGAGTTATGCCCCACAAAATTTCGTGTCTTATTCATTTGGGTCAAAGACCAAGCTTTTAAGTGTTTCAGTGGGATAGTAGTTCGGACTCCGGGCTAGAAGAGATATCTTCGGGATTTTAGTCAAAATATTGATCTAAGGAAAATAAAAATTTTTCTCTTGCTTACCATAATGAAAATGAAACTCGCAAACGTCGGAATAATATCCAGAAATATGTCCACAGCAATAGTTGTTTTTACGACATCATTTTTCTATAATTATTAAAAATAAATATTACAGTTTTTATTTGGAATATTATTAGCACAAAAAATGATGCTAAATTGTTTACGAGAAGAGAAAGGACAATAAAGTGACTATATGACACGTACCAGTTTTTCGCTGTTATTCCGTTTTATTGCAAACATTAAATAACAACTTCCCAATATGTTTAATCCTCCTATGCCAAATTTTGCATACAGTGGCACCAAGAAGTGATACTTGAGTAATAGACACGCAACATGTTGACAATTGTGCACTAAATTAATGATTAATATATTGCTATCAACATTGCTTTGACAAGAAAACATTGCCTTAAAAGGCTTTGAATGCCTTAAAAGGCTTGCGAAAGAATGAACAAAAACATGAAAAAAAACCAAAAAGTGCAAAAGAATGAACGAAAACCCGAAAAAATGACAAAATAAGGGCAAAAATTTGAAAAAATGGGCAAAAAATGTGAAAAAATTGAAAAAAGCCCATTTCCCCGTATTTCCCCGGGGATCCCCGTCCCCGCCGATGCCGTTCCCCGTGATCCCCGTTCCCCGCCTCCGGCGGGGGGGGGGGGGGAGATCACACCCTACTATATAGGATATAAGCTAAGAAACCCGCGGCTACGCCGCATCCCGACATCAGCATGCTTTTGTAGGTACTTGGCACATGTTTATGCGAAAAAACCAGTAAACACCATTACTTTGTTGTTGTTTCTAATTCAGAAATTATGAATCACCATCACGCGATTCGTGTTAATTTCTAATCGCATGTTTGGACCGGCCAAAATCAGGATTTTCCGGATTTTGGCTCCAATCGAAATTTCAATAAAATAGTTAAAAAATGGTCTAAATACAATAGAGGCGTGTTGTGTGCGTCTGTCACTATCACTCCAGTCGATTTTTGGGACACCTTGTAATTTTTACAAATAAACAAAAACAACAAACATTAGAATTTTTTCTGCTTCTATTTCTTTTTCAATGTAAAACCAAACCAACTTTTTTCAACATCCAGCGGAATTTCTCTAAGCACATGAAAAGAGACAAATATGCTGCATGATATAAAGCAGGCTAATGTAAACCATGGAAACCATTTCGATATACGAGAGTTGTAGCGCAGTGGAAAGGCTAATGAAAAGCATCTGTCAAAGGTGAGCAATAATGCGGACAACGTGGATAGAGCAGCATAAGACATCGACCCGAGAGATAACCAGAGGAGAGCGTAAGGTTCGTAGTTTCTGACTCCTTAAACAAAATTTGTGTTACAGCGTTTAGAAGGTTAGACAAGTCTTTCTTCAAGACCGTCTTGCTTTTCAGGTTTATTTTGTTATCTTTCTGTGATATACCGTAAATCCTCTTATTAATCCCCTCAATTAAATCCCCCACCAAATAATCCCCCTTTAGAACCTGACGAAATAATAAATCCCCCCTCAAATAAATCCTCCCCTAAAATGGGTATTTTTCCAATTTTTTCCAAATTTCAAATTTTTGCAGCAATTTCAAATTTTTTAGCGCAAATTTGAATTTTTATTGCAAAATTTGCTATTATTTACGAAACTTGGTCAAAAAATTGAAAAATTTGGTAGAAATTGCCGAAAATTCGATCAAAAATCCAAAAAATTCAAATTTTTGGCGAATTTTTTTTGGCGCCAGTTCAAAATTGGTTTAAATTTTCAAACATTGTCCCAAATTTTGCCAAAAATCAAAAGATTTTCACCAAAAGTCCCAAATTTTTCGCCGCGGCTTCGGCGCGGACCCCGAAATTTTAATTCCCCCCCCCCCAAATAATCCCCCCTCTAGAACATGACGAAATAATAATTCCCCCGGGGGATTAATTAGAGGATTTGAGCAGTAAATAATAATACTAATTGGAAGTTATTGTAATAGTGATAGTACTATTACTTTAAACAGTGATAATGGTATTACTACCACTATCATTTCTTAAACCGCTGGTTTAGACACCCAAAATGACTTCCCTCTAATTACTACTCTAGATGGAGGTTCAATTCTGAAATCCACCTAGCTCAAATCTGACGTAGCCGAAAGAAGATCAATTTTCACGAAGATTCCGAATATGCAACTAATTTTCTCTCTATTAGCAATTTTGCCCCAAAAAGTAGTTTTGTAAAAAAAATCGATTTTTTGGTTAAAACGATCATTTTTGTGGACAAAATTGCTAATAAAGAGGAAGAATAAATTGCATATTCGGAATCCTCGGAAAAAATTGATATTATCATGTCTACATCAGCTTTGAACTACGTGGCCAAAAAAGCGGGTAAAAATAGATTTCGCCGAACAGAATGGAACCTCTTCCGGGGTAGTAATTACAGGAAATACGGTACTACTAACCTTCCGCAGACCAATAGGTGGTCAGATACACATGATAGGGTGTTGCTAACACCGCTCCAAATCCGCGACTAGCCAAAAATACGAAAAACGAATTCGAAATGCGGTCCAACTTGGTACATTTTTTATTAAATTTCGAGCAGTAAATGACGTGAAATGTGAAGAATATGGTCGTGATGAGTAGCGCTGAAATAGCGATGTCAAATCCGAGGTTTAGATATTTGACGTATTCCATTTCAGGAGGAATTGGGTTTGAAGTATTCATCAAAATTATATTATTATTTCAAACTTGAAAAGTTGGGAGACTTGGGATGAAAGATGTGAGATTTAAGCCTTCAATGGAGAAAACGATGCTTGCATAGATGTTTAAGACTTATTTAATGAACTACGACGAAGAAGAGCCATCTTTCAGACGACTGCTATGAGTAACATGTTTTGTTCCTCCAGAATTGTATCCTCATTAGCATGGAAAATGGGGGTACAAAGAAGTTCATAGGATACTAAGAACAATTGTTCAGGCATTATTGGTGTCTGGCTCTCCATATTTTTGTGGTTTCGATATGACTATCTGAAGTGCGATACTAAGAAGTTCTTAGTATCCCAAGAAGTTCTTAGTAATGGATCATAGTAAGAACCATTTCTCTGGCACACGTTTTATTTGTCTTAAAGACTGTTTCTCTAAAAACTGTTTCTCGCTTATTTTGATTAGTGGTTATTGGATTTCCGATTTTTTTGACCAATTTTTGTGTTTTACTCGCAAGATCGGTGTGATAAAACTTACTAGGCAATGCCGTTTTATTAAGGATAAGAACAAAGTTTATGTCCATTTTGATCGAATTTGCTTTTTCAGGTGTCGCAAGATGTGGTGCGGAACCTGAGCGAAACTCATCAGTAGGGAGGGGATTTTTAGGTGATGAAAAGTGCCATTTTAGGTACTTAAAAGGTGATGAAAAATGGCAAAATAGGTGATAAAATAGGTGAAAAAGGTGAAAATATGTGAAGCTTTTTGGTCACAATAATCAAAAATTTTCGTCATATTTCTTTTATTACACTTTCCTTGCGCCTAAAACTGCGTTAAAAATCAATTTTCAATCAATTTTCAAAAAAAAATTTCCACATTTCTCAATAAATTTTTTCGAAAAATTTCCAAAAAAATTCCGAAAAAAATTTTTCGAAAAATTTTTCCAAAAAATTAAAAAAAGTTTTTTTTGGAGATTTTTCGGAAAGTTTTATTGAAAATTTTGAAATTTTGAGCTTAACTAATGAAAAAAATTGCCATTATAGGTGATTTTAGGTGATGTTGGGTCATTTTAGGTGATCACCTAAAATTTTGGCAAAAATCGCATTTTAGGTGATTTTAGGTTTTTTTAGGTAATCACCTAAAAATCCCCTCCCTACTCATCAGGTAATCATATACTGTTTATTAGGATTGAGATTCGCCCTAGAAGAATCTCGCTTGTTGAAAAATCACGTATCAGGATAAATATCGCTCCATTTATTGGTCGCAATCTATAATTACAGAAAGGTTATAGTTCTAGAACAGAAATGACTTTAATAGAAAGTCAAGAGATTCTAGCCATCCATTCCAGGGTACATCGAATGCACAATCGAGAACCATCGATGGAACACCATTATGGAATCAAAATCTTCTCAGATCGGCAAATGTGGTAATTTACCGTTGAAAAGTTGAGAAAAATTGTTCAGTAACAAATTTTTGTTCCAGGACCCAGCTCGAATTCCGGGTTTCAACAGCGCAAGTGATCAAAAAATGGCCAGACTAACTTCAACTATTGCAATTTTGAGGAATAAATCCGCAACAGGACTTCGACAAACGTAGGGATCTATATAGTCTCGTCTCTGATTAACGCGGATCACGGGACCGGACAAAATCCGCGTTATTCTCAGACCCGCGTTAATTTAAATCGCGTTAATCTCAGATTTTTTAAATAATCGATTGGCGCGAAAATTTGGGTTTAAATTTCGAAATTTTTATATTAGATGAAACACTTATAGTGATGAAACATATACTTTGAAAGCACAAATTTGAGCAAATTTTGTGCTTGTGCTTGTTCAAAAAATTCAAAATTTTGTGTACGTTTTGTCAAAATTTACCGTAAATTTACAATCCGCGTTAAGCTCAACCTCATTTACAGAGCACCGTCCAAAAACAATCCGCGTTAATCTCAGACCCGCGTAAATCAGAGACTCGACTATATTTAACAAATAGCGAATCTTTTAGAAATGGAGACAAAGCTTCCGTGAAAATTTCAGCTCCCGCGAAATTGACAAACAAAATTCACGTATCCGGTCCTCGTCTTCATCCTGAGGGTGAGAACTCAAAAGCTCGCCAGAAACAAGAATTTCGAACGTACTTTAGTCATTTCGGAACAATTGTTAACGTGAGTTTTTCGACTAGAAAAAATATGACTGCGTTTGCACTTTCATGAATGCAACAGTTCCAATTGTGATTTCAGTTTAAAAAAATTTTGAAACTCGGCTATACTTTTTTCAATTAGGTTACCGTCTCAAAGAAATCCAAGCCATCAAACGTAACATTCACGAATTGCGAATCTGCGGCGAAATGTATCCAGCAACGGACGCACAAAATTAGCGGCCAGGATTTCCTTGTCCATAGGTCAAAACCTTCAGAAGGTATGAGGAAGAAACTTAGAGCAAATCAGAATATGCCCGGGCCGTCAACCGAGAATGTGTCCGCTGCAAATGTTCAGAGTGATCCGCCAGCAGAGTCAAATCTTGGCAATCAAATGCCGCAGGCGACAGCATCAAGTTCATCGCAGGTCCGAGGAATGTTCACAAAGCCGTGCCAGATTTAGAGGTTAGATTTTTGTTGTTTAATTACAACAGGCAGTTACAACTGAATGCGTGAAATGGTTGAGAAAGCAATTTTGAGAAAGAAATTTTTTGAAGAGAATACTTTATCAGATTTCTTATATAGTTTCTGGTATCCGTCTGAGATTATTACTAAATTTTTGGATATCAAGAATTAAACAAAACTAAAAAAATTTAGAAAGTTATCAGTGTACAATCCAAGAGTATAAATTTAGGATTCTTTTTTTATAGAACATATTGTGACTTTGTCACTTTTTCACCAATAAATTATTGTGGTCGACATATTTTATTATTGCGACATTTTCAGGATACAAGGAACTCAGAAGCAGGACCATAGCATTTAATCCATCGGCTTCCGGCCTCTAAAGTTCATCACTCCATCGATTCCAATCGACTGCTTTGAATGCGACGTTTCTTCGGTCCCAAAAATATAACGGCTTTCAATTTATGACTATTATGCATTGGTTATAATTGGTTAAAATTATTTCAATCCAAAACTAACTAAAATCAATTCTTGAAATTAACTGAAACCAATCACTTATCTTTAGAACCTCACTGCACCAAACTTCGAATGTTTACTTGTATTATGTTTAAAATGCTGTATGTTATGTGCTTTATGGG
>JAKKPZ010000755.1:0-17937 GCA_022814885.1 Ditylenchus destructor | reverse complement strand
CATCCTAAAGATGATTTTCAGCACTATGTAAAATGG
Organism: Ditylenchus destructor; assembly: GCA_022814885.1. Taxonomy (NCBI): domain Eukaryota; kingdom Metazoa; phylum Nematoda; class Chromadorea; order Rhabditida; family Anguinidae; genus Ditylenchus; species Ditylenchus destructor. The sequence goes on along the minus strand of JAKKPZ010000755.1, from coordinate 17,901 downwards.
CCTTTAATATGAAATGGGGTTCAAATCATCTTAAAGATGATTTTCAGCACTATGTAAAATGATCTTTAATATGAAATGGGGTTCAAATCATCTTAAAGATGATTTTCAGCACTATGTAAAATGATCTTTAATATGAAATGGGGTTCAAATCATCTTAAAGATGATTTTCAGCACTATGTAAAATGATCTTTAATATGAAATGGGGTTCAATTCATAGGGTCCCCCCTATTGATTTTTGACAAAAAAAAATTTTTGAAAATTTTTTTTCGAAAAAATCCATAGGGTCCCCCCTATTGATTTTTTTGACAAATTTTTCACAAAAAGGATTTTTCAATCCATAGGGTACCCCCTATTGATTTTTGACAAAAAAAAATTTTTGGAAATTTTTTTTCGAAAAAATCAATAGGGGGACCCTATGGATTTTTCGGCGATAATTGTTGGATGGGGGGGCAACTGCATAAAATCCTGTATAAAATTATGCAGTTGCCCCCCCCACTGGATGGGGGGGGGGAACTGCATAAGTACCTGGAAGCGGAAATTTTTATTGGAGGATGCCAGAGTTATCCTGGATTTTCCTGGATGAATTGAATAAACATTTTACAAAGCGATATTTGAATCAAATTACAGTCTAATCTCGTTTATCCGGACGAATTTCGTTAGAATGGATTTTTCACACAAATATTCCCAATAAATTCGGTGAAATTTTTGAAAAACAAAAGGTTCCTACTGATTTAAAAATTTTTCCGGCCACTGCGAGTGCCGTCGTCATGGAAATATTTTCGCGGGGTTTCAAATTTTTGGTTGTTTATTTGCAAAAACGTTTCTGTTTGCACAAAAAGTGGCAGGAAACGATTTTTTCATACAAATTCCTCACTTAAGCCAAATTCGTTTTTCTGGAATAAATTGGCCCGAGCAAGTCGTTCCGGATAAAGAAGGCTAGACTGTATGTCTGAGGCGTTGAATCACATATTGATCACAACAGATTGAGATCGCACTTGAGATCGCACAGACTGAGATCGAACTGCTGTAGACGATACAAAAGAATAGCTTTTCGGCTGACACGAAACTTTTGTGGAATTCGGCGCTGTCGAAGTCGCTCCGATCATGCGTCTGATTAGCCAAAAATATTTGAAGAACACTGCTCTGTAGGGCTGAATCATCCCGATCATTATGATCTATGTAAAGTTCAATTTTTTGTTGGAAATTTTTATAAAAAAGTGTAAAAATTCTTACTGCGTTAACAGTCGTGTGCGTTGTCGATATTACAAATGTGACTATAGACACCACTGAAAATGTGTGAATAAATATTAGCAGAGTATATGAAAAAATATAGTTTATTATTTAAATATATTTCTTACAGCAAATTTCGGTCGATTTCGAACTAAAGGAACCTGCGAATTTTTTTATTTACATGAAATATAACAAAAAAATCCAAAGCTGCGGCTCAAAAAGTTGACAACAGGTTCACCAAAACTGTGTTTTGGGCAATTTCTTCGAATATTTGAGATTAATTACCAAAATTTTTTTTCCCAGCTGAAATCGTAATTTTGACTGCCGTTCCCTTTTTGAGTCTCAGATTTTGAAACTAGTTATTTTTTAACATTATAATTGCCAAAAATTGTCATCTTTTATCTTTAAGTACCATATTTCCTCTAATAAGATCCATACGAATAATTTTAAATCTTTGGGGTATTAACTGTAGTCTAAAAAAAGGAGGAAAAACATATCCACAGCAGCCAAATACTAGTATAGGAATTAATACGGCAGCTGGATGTTAGAGGAATACAGTACGCTTATTAGAATTCAAGCAAGACTTACTTTGGGCGTATTTTAGTTGCGTCACTGCAAAAATCCCAAATGCGATAAATGGCAAAATCAAAAGAAGCATCGGAATCATGAACTAAAATGACAATTGTTTATAGTTCATTTTTGGTCTAAAAAAATTTTCTCTGAAAGAAATTCGTCCAGAAAATAACAGTTCAAATAATTTATTCAAAGTCTATTTCTCAAAAGCAACGTGGATTAAAAATCTATATAGATCACTGATCTTATCATCCAACCTGCAGGAGAAGTGATATCGTGAGCATTTTGTGAAGACGGTAGGTTTTGCTGCTTATTATGCCCTTGGTGCGCTTCATTTTGCGAAAGCAATACCAAACTATGGTGAGTGTGGCCGCGGCTGCCAAGCAAATTTGTGCAATTGCAACAAGTGCATAGCGCATCAAATCCGAGAGTGATGTGAATATAGCGCATGTATGTGTGTTCCAGAATGGTAAAAGCTTTGGATGTGTCTAAACGCTGAGATAAATTAGTCTAACTCAAATCAAAGGTTTGGAATCGCGGTTCAATTGGCAACGGGTTCTATTATATAGAAGGATATATTGTCGTCCCCACTTAAATTGCAGATTCAATCCTTTTTGCAGATTCAATCCTAAAAAATTGAGGTTTGGCTACAGGTTTGGATACACCCAGTTTGGGTGTATTTGAAATAATTGCTAAACTTACACTTTTCATGTAATCCAGTTGCTCTTCCTCAGAACGAACAGCTGTCAAGTATACTGTAATGCAAGGCGCAGTATAGAATATGTGAGCCAAAATCGTGATGAAAATTATCTTTCGCGAAGTCATCGCGTCAGTGGCATTATGAAGTGCAGCTAATCTGTAAACAGACGACGCCATTATGGACACGCCACACATGCCTAAGAGTTGGTTGAACATTGCCTAAACTTAGCCATATTACTACGAGGCCCTAGCGCAACCAGAAACTCTGCGCTCTGATTTGGTCTCTTCTACACTGCGTGCTATTTCTTTGTTAAAGCCAAAAAAAGCGGGGCACCGGCAGACACAACAATGATAAACATAGATAATTTTACAACTGCGAAAGAAGCTCTAGAAATTTCTCTATCTTCTTTTTTAAGCCATGATTAACCATTGCTGTGTCTGCCGGTGTCCCGCTTTTTTTGGCTTTAACAAAGAAATAGCACGCAGTGTAGAAGAGACTAAATCAGAGCACAGAGTTTCTGGCTGCGCCACTGCTATGAGGTCATTGGCCTCAATATCGGGCTCGTCCAGAAATTACGTCAACAGGAAAGGGGATGCCTGGGTTGTTGTCAGATACAGTATTTATTTGGGCCAATAGGCCCGAAGTACCCCCTTTTTGATGATAAGTGGAAGGGGAACTTTTCAAATTTTTGTTGACGAAATTTCTGGAAGAATCCTTAGTTAGAGCAATTAAGTATGATGTCAAAGTTCAAAGATAAAAATTTACCCAAGTGAAAGTGTTAGCAAGAATTCGTGGCAAAAAACTGTTAAGACCCAAAGTGCATGTGCCAACTGCTGGAAATATTGTAAAAGGAACATATAGAACTGTATTGAAGAAATCCAGGGCATAGCACCAGATCTGAAAATATTTTCTTATAATATTGGTCTATTCAATTATCAATTGATTATTTAACAAAATTTCCAAAGGACCGGATTGACCAAGCCAATCGTTCTCATTCATTCTCTAGATTGCGTCTCGTACAGAGACTGGTCAAGTTACATAAAAAAATTTGTTGGACTCTTCTCAATTTAAAAATATTTAATATTCCGATTGTTCTGTTTTCTGGATTGAAAATGCCGTTCTATAGAGTTTCCTGCTCATTCAGCCATATAAGCTAAGTACACACACAAGATTAGTGATTAAGGATGACCTGGGATCTTGTGAAAACAGTTTTTTAACTGCGTTGTAAAAAATCTATAAAAAGGCTATATAGGATTCCAAACCTACTTCGTTTCTGGATCATTGTCACCAAGGCATGGAGAGCGCATTGGCAACTAGGGAACCGCAATCGGCAAAAAATAAACTGGTTATAAAAAAATTTGACAGACGTTTTTATTGATAAGGAAACTTTTGCTTCCTGGATGACCATTACTCTTGACTAAAGTACCACGATTATACTGAAGGCATGTACAAAACATTTTCCTGTCTTATTTCACTGAGTTCTTCAAAATCCAACTCACCGTCATATTTAATAGATACCATTTATACACGGACATGGATTCCGGCGAATATTTTAAGATCAAGAAAATCAGGAAGGCGGTCGATATCGTATTGAAAGCTGTGTTTATATGCAATAAAAGTGAATATAATGTCGCCGTCTGGTCCGTTATCAGAGAAATATCGTCGTTCATCTGACAAAAATATATTGATCAGGTATTAAAAGCGGCAGATACTTTAGACAATCATCAAAAATGTAAGAAAGAATGTAATGAAAGAAACAAAGTTTGATTAAAACCGCTTTTCGGTAGTAGTTTTGCTGGAAGAGATATCTAGTAATGATATGACTTGCAGGACGAAAGCCAGACGTCCAGGATGTGTAATATATACAGAGATGGAAAACCAGCGGCTATCGTCGCGAGGTGTAGCCCTCCGCAAAGTGGTTTCCAAAAAATGATGATGATAATAGACACTCCTAACAGAAAGAGAAATAGTGTGCAAAAATGAGAGAGACCCTATACAGGGTGGGCCAATTTTATCGTCCGTACTTCTTTTTTGATTTTCGAAACACTTTTCCAATCATGTTGGGCTGATTTTTTTACATAATAAACTAGACACTCTAAGGATTTTTTCACACCAAACACACCATAGCAGCTTTTTTAGAAGTGTAAACAATTTATTTTTAAGAAAATTTTTTTATGAAAATAAAAATTTACGTAATTATGATTTTTCGTTTATTTTTTGAGCTAATTGATAGCGATTTTTTGCACATGGGGGGGTTTCTGATGTGCTGATCCCGAATCTGTAATTAGATTTTGGCGCGAGTTTGAAATTTTGGCACTTTTTGGCATTCTGTAAAAACACTCATTTTTGTCAAAAATGATGTTTTTTTCGAGCGGTATCGAAAAATTGGTTGCAGATTTGGAATCGGCGCAAAAAGTTACACTAGAAACGCTACTCGCAGAAAAAATTCCTTGAATTATCAAAAAATCAATTTTTTTAGCTCTCGGGCAAAAAAGTAAGTCGATTTGAGTAAGTCGATTTGCTAGAGCTTGAACTGTGTAATACCTTTGGAAATTTGGGAACATGACAAAAAGTTGTTTCGGCCAAAACAAAGTAAAAAACGATCCTTGCCAAAAACATACCGTATTTCCATTACTATAAACCTCCCCCTATAATTGACCCCTCGTATAATAGACACTCCTAACAGAAAGAGAAATAGTGTGCAAAAATGAGAGAGACCCTATATTAGTCATCCCTTGAAGTGTATTGAAATAATATAACTCCGGGAGTTATATTAGAGGAAATACGGTATTTCCCTCTTGGAAAATAAGGCATCTGTCTAATCCGTCAGTGAATAATATAGCGAAAGATTTTGCTTTATCGCGAAATTCAATTCAAAACTGCTCTGTTTTTTCCGAAGCAAAATGGATTTTTCTGAAAGAAGCAGGTGAATTCAAAAACTAAGCAAAGATCTTATATCTGCCCTTTTGAAATCTTATTGGCCTTTCTTCCATTCCCTTGACATGCCTTCCAGGTACGAATTAACTTCTGTTATATTCCAAAGCACATGCATAATGATTGCTTCTTCTACACCTGGCCTTATTTTTGTTTTAGACGTAAAATAACACATTTTTTCTGTAGTCGACACGCTTTGCTGATTTGTGTTACCAGAATGGTTTTATGGGCGATGGCGTTGTGAACTGTAGGAAAAATTTCTCAGCACAAGAACAGAATTTTGAAAACAAAATTAAATTTTTCGAAAAAATATTTAGGGTTTTTGGGATGCGTCGAATTAAAAAATACACGTCAGTTTTTTCGTCTGTTGCCATAATTCCGTTTTCGTGTCAGAAAATTTTTTTTCATTTTTAAATTTGTTCAAAAAATTTTTTCAGGGATTTCCGACTATGCTGAATTTGACTTTTGTTTTTGCTTGGTCCGGCCACAAAATTTGGATTTTATCAAATAGCAAAAAGCGGCAAAATTCTTATTTTCGTTGTAGGACTAGAAAATCTAGTGTCGAAATCGGATTCGGCGTATCCGCGTAATAATAGAGTAAGAAAAAAGTAATCGAGCATTTAAGTTGAAAAGCACAGGCACAAGTAATGTGAGACGAGAAGAGACGCAAGAAGAGACAAGATAGTATGCGTCTGAAGCGTCTGATCTATACGTCTGTATAGTACCAGTGCGTCTGAAGCGTCTCTGGCGAAGCACTCGTATGCATATCTTGTTTTTTACAATTGCCCAGGGAGAAAACAAGCGAACTCTAGTTTAGAAGGCAAGAGTGTCATCGTATTTCTTTTTTTTTCATAGTGGCCACTTGGCAAAGATGAAATAATGTGAGTCCCAAAGCGCTAGTTTTCTAGATAATTCATATGTGTAAAAAAGTTTTCTAAATCATTACATTAACCTTTTTTGTCAAAGAATTTGTGTGAGCAATATTGGAAATAAAAAATGTATCTTTTACGTAAAATTCGATGAGCTTCTTAGTTTGTAACAGTTATTTTATTGTTGTTAGAAGTATTGGACACTGTATAGAACATGTGGTGCACATGATAAACGTAACTCAACTTTCACCTTTGTACAAAAATTGATGACGAGTACTTTACTGGTTAGTTCTACTCCCGGAGTCCGTATTAATATTTTTGAAAAGAACCCAGTTAATGATCAACATCAAAGTTTCTGAGTTACCGTATTTTATCTAATTGAACCCCGGGGGTTATATTATTTCAATACCCCTCCAGCGGTGTCTAATTCAGGGGGCTTCAATTATAGGAGGATGAATTATTTAGACCGCGCCCAAGGCGATTTTTGGCCAATTTTTTCAAAATTTTTGAAAAACTCTGCGTGGCCAAAACACCGCAAAAGTTTATACCCGGATCTTAATGTATCCTTATTAGGAGCCGACGGTTAGCAGAGTTTTTGCTTTCCAAGCTAGCGGAGTGTCCTCGTTACTCCACTACCATGCAAAATTCTGTGCGAAATGGATAAGCACAAATGGACAACGACACTAGTTTAAGATAATATATTGGTAAGATGAGAGAGACTTTCGTTGTGCAGAGATGCAAAAGTGTTAGAAAGATTTTTAGACGTCTTACAGAGAAAAACGTATTTCATTCTGCTTCCATCTAAACAAAATCGACTATCGTTTGCGGGCTGCTAGCGCACTCTAATCGATAGACCATCTACCGCGTTGTATTTAATATTTTGCAAGAAAATTTTATTTCATATTAGTATTTCATTTTCAATTTATTTCATAAATATATTCATAAGTGATTCACTATGGTGGAACGTCTTGGATTATTAATGGTAGTCGTTGTTTTGTCCGTGTTGCTCGATATTCGAGGTATGATTTTCGGTATTCACAATGCTTTTAGGGCTTTTCTACAGTTTAGATCCGGTTTTTAATTGCATAAATTTACGATTAAGAGGTTTCACGCTTAATGCGTTATAAACTATTGTCTTAGAGAGCAGTGAAGCCGTGGAACTCCTTAATTGAGTATTCCCAAATTGAGTATTATCAAATCCCAAAGGTATGCTGCGTTTTTTGTACGCCAGCCAATCAACATGCATAAGCATATCATTTTCAAAGCGAGGCAATTTGAATTGGAATTTTGGATATTGGGCCTAATAGAGTGTTTTTGACTATAAGTCGAATTCCATTTAAACGAACACCCTTTGGCAAGGCCAAAGTGTTCGTTTAACCGAGCTGTTCGCTTAAGTGGGTCGACCAAAAATTTTCTCCGGCCGTCGAAAATGGCGACAGCCGGAGCAAAATTTTAACCCATAAGGGGTACCCTTTTGTTTTTTCGCCCGATCGACTCTGAAGTAGTGATCGGCCGATACCGATACCAAAGTATCGGTGGCATCACTTTTCTGTCTGAATCTCTTATGCTTTCAACACAAAGAGTGTTGTTTCTAGAAAATACTCACGGACATTTCAAGCCACCAAGTGATGCGCACGCGTCGACTTGGTGGCTGGAAATGTCCACTGTCTGCCCTTCCCATTCTCTCAGCGCAGCACAAAGACTAACAAAGGCACTGCTTTATTGGCGTACGCGTATATGGTCCAAACCATATATGCGTGCGTATTTTCTAGAAACAACACTCTTTGTGTTGAAAGCATAAGAGATTCAGACAGAAAAGTGATGCAACAGATACTTTGGTATCGGCCGATCACTACTCTGAAGTGTCCGCTTAAACAGATTTAAACTATTTCCAAACAGAAAATCCGATTTAAATTGCCGCGCATTGAAAGTGACGTATGTACGCAGATCTATTATAGTATTAGGATTGGGTGACATTTTTTCTCCGGGCTCTAAATCGAGTATTTTCGCGATTTAGAGCCGGGTTTTTTCTTGCGGACTAAGTCGACCATAAGGGAGACCCGCCGCAGGTTTTTAGACCGATTTCAGACCAAAATATTGACAAAACTGTATTTTTGAGGGAAAATGCACCCCTAAGAATGACTTAAAACAGCGTGACAGAGAAAAATGCACTTCAGTTTAAGTTTTGTCTACAATTTGTCTAAATTTAGCTAAATTTTGATCCCAAATTCGAGGTCGACCGTCGCGGCCGTAGGCCGCGACCGAAAATAACTCTAAAATTTAACACGAAATTAAAACGTGAGAGCCGCGCAGCGGCTCCTCCCAAACTTGTTATCTCATAACATGATTTTCTACTTTAGTTGACGCTGTATCAGTTCAAGTCGTAAAAAATGGACTGCAGATAAAGCCTATCAACTTGCCTGACCATGGAGTCACCTGGCAAGGGCTCCTGAAGAACTTTCCGAACGAAGTTATAGTTGGAGTTAAAGCAAACGGTAAAGAAATTACCGAAAGCGAAATTGAAAAGATGCCCAATAAAAAAATGCCGACAAAAATGTCCATTGAGCCCCCTATCAACGGAATAGAAAAACTGTACATCTCTTCGAAAATTAAAGTAGAGATTCAAAATGGCGGGAAAACCGAATACGTTGGCGTAGATTTCGAGAAAAAAAACAGCTTCTTGGTTAAGATGATAAGTATTCGCAAAGCCGTGTACAGTCACATGGGGGTAGCACTCAGCGGCGATAGTGACCCGGATTATTTGGAAATAAATACACTCGGTGCCGGGAACAAACCAGGTGAAAAGTTTTATGGCTATGGGGAGAAGGTGGATGCCGAGGGTCTCAAATTGATTGTGGAAAAGCGTAAAAAAGGTAAGCATAAAAAGTTGGAGAGAGTCTTGAACAAACACCCCCGGTCAAAACCCCCCGCGGCCATATTTGCCATAACTTTTTACTGGAACATTCTAGAAGGATGACTAATAGCTTAAATTAAAGCTAAGAATATGGGCAACAAATCGGTATATTACTTGCCGCACCTCGATTCAAGATTCTCGAGATATAATTATTGTTGTCTCAAATTCTCGAATTTTCAAAAAAATTGAAATTTTGAGACAAAAATAATTAAATATCGAGAATCTTGAATCGAGCTGTGGCAAGTAATATACCAATTTACTTACCTTCTAGAATGTTCCAGTAAAAAGTTATGGCAAAAATGGCCGCGGGGGTTTTTGACCGGTTCCCAATTGGAGAATTGGAATTTTGAATGATAATAGTTTTTTTCAGTAGCGGTGAAGTGTTCCGTAACGTTTTCCAATAAGCGCGATTCCTCAAGACCCATCTGGAATTTTGACATTCCAATGTCCGGCGATGTGCTGAAGTATGGCGACTCCTATTTTGAAAATGCAATGTTCGTAAGACTGAATCAATACAAATATTTGGCTGACTTTAATCACGGGAAGGGCGTCAACCCCGTGTCCCTAAAATCGTTTAAGGTGACTAGAAAAGATGGAAAGAAGGATGGAGAAGTCGAGACGGTTACTGCCACGATCGATGTGGATGAATCGATGGGAATAGTTGGGAAGATGGAAGAGCACAAGGAGACAGTAAAATAATTCTGGTAGAAAGAAAGCGCGTACACACAAATCTATGGACAACTGCAAGACAATAGAAACATTTTGTTCATATGAAATCTGATTCTATGGGTTTTTTTGTATTGTGTACTCAAAGTTGTTTCAAATAAAGATCAAATTTTCAAGTCAATGATTTATATTTTTAATTTTGGATCTTTTTCATAATTTTGAAAAAAATTGACAAATTGGAATGATGAAGTTTTCAACGTTTATAGTTTTTGGAATAATCTAAAAATGTTCACAAAACATAGTCTTCTTAAAATATTAATCGTATCCGAGATGATCCGAAAGGGAACACTTCATAAGGCGCTAATGGGCTCAATCAAATTTACCTAGAAAACCTTAGTCCCTGTCATTCATTTCCACAACTATCTCTGGATCAAATCCAAAAAATGACTGAAGACATTAGTTCCTCAACGCCATGTCCAAAGAAAAGAATTTGCTGCAAAGCATCTTAGACATGGCCAATTTCTAGAAATATTCGCAAATTTGAGATATCTAACTTAAAACAGGACTGAAAATTACGAAACTAATATAAAAAAATGGAAAAATATATGCATTTTTCGACCGAAAACGCGTTTGAGTTTTTTATCTCGATCGGGGACTACTTTTGCTACAACATAACAGTTCACCGCTAAGTTTAATGGTATCCTAAATGGCAATATTCCGTTTCCATTTCATCCAATGCAACCAAATCTTCCAGGAGAAGTTGGACGGAAGTTAAGAACCAGACTTAATTGTCTTCGGATCAGAAAATGACTGTGTTTAATTGTTTCGTTTCTTCCTCACAAAACTATCTCTGCAAGTATAACTTTGTCCCAGAGCGAATTCCTCACAAGGCGCCATTTGACTAAGTTAAGAAATCAACCTGGAAAACGCCGAAACACTTTGTTGCTATATTATTTCTGTACTCAATTCTATCATCAAACTGAATGCTGAATCCACAAAATGATTCGATGATACGGACAAACGACCTGCCTGCAAAAAAACGAGTTTCTAGCACAAAACCTGTCATCATTGCGTTAAGTGATTTCGAGGATGCAAAAAAATCGGATGCCAAGGAACGACTTCAAAAGTTGGAGAATTTGGCCGAAAAAATGCTCTTTCAGCTACGTAGTTGTTTCGCAGGATGTTTATTTTTCGTTGCTGCCTATTTCCTAATTTGGTATTTCTCCCAATGCTGGGCACTGCCGTTTCAAGAGAGTCCTTGCAAACAACCGAGAGACTTACCTTTGTTCAAGACAAACCAAAGCACTTTAGCGGAGGCTGTCGATGAGTTTGTAAGTGTTTCAAAAGTTACATTTTTGTCGAACTTCGAGAAGCTTATCTCGGATTTCGAGTTACCGGTCACAAGATATTCAAAATTTTCCTTTCAAGATGATTGACTAAAATGTTCATCAAAGAATACAGCTGCTTTTCAGACTCTCCTACTCCAAGCTCAAATCGCAAAATTACGCGACACTCCTATATTGTTCAACGTGGCACAACGCCAAGCCTTGTCCGACGTTACGAAAAATGACATTGCACATTTATTTTCCCAGTACTCGGCAGATTTGGTCGCATTTGGGGCATTGAAAAGAGAAGATGCAAGACTATTGGGATTGGAACGCGCGATGTCCGACGGCTACCTTCTAGTTGCTTTTGTCCTCTTCGTTAGTATGATGTGTATGGGTACGTTCGCAGGTGAAATCCGAAATATAAATCATGAAGCAGTGAACGAAGAAATGTCATCCGCGGAAGTGAACGAAAATTTGCAGGTTAAATTCATTTGACTTAAATAGTGAACGATATTTGAGTAACTGTGACCTACGTTTAAAGACCCGTATCTTTCATAAAAAGTATATATGGCCCTTTTATGGGCATGGCTATGCTATATCAGTTTTGCTTCTAGTTTACGATACTGTATTCACACCGCGCCCAGCTCCGTCCATTTAAAAGTTACTAGCGGAAGTTGAAAAATAGAACAAATTTTTCAGGTGCCGTATTTCTTAATTTTTCAAGTTTCACCAGTAACTTTTAAATAAACGACAACTGGCGCGATGTGATTGCAGTATCGTAAACTAGAAGCAAAACTAACATATCATTGCTATGGCCATAAAAGGGCAACATGCGCTTTCTATAGAAGATACAGGTCCTTAAACACTGATCAGAGTTACCTCATTATCGTTCACAATTCCTTTAAGAGTACCGTATTTTGTCTAGTCAGAAAAACTAATGGAAAATTCTAGAACGCTCGCCTGAAACAATTAAAAAGACGCATTCCTATACTATATCGTGCTACGTTCACCTGTGTCGCAATTGGGGTCACACTGTATTCAATGTTATTTGCGGGGCACTACTACGGCGGCACTTGCCCTAATTTCATGTACAAAGAATGCCACACAGATACGCCTCCGGGCAGCAATGATACTGAGCGCTGCCCATTTGTCAACTATGGAACGTTCTCGAACAATTTGGCGAGTTGACGCATTTTCGTTAGAAACGGATTAGAAGAAAAAAACCAACCAATTTTTCGAATTCAGCGGAGGAAAAATAATATAGGGATACAAATTGGACTTAGGCTTGGACTTATAAGACAGTTATGACTTCCTGAAAATCCAGAAAATTGTTACGAAAAATATGTTTCCTAAATGAAACGATTTTCAGGTAATGATCCTGAATCGACAGATTGGCAAGCTGGACAGCTTCATGGCATCGCCATTGGAAGTGCGTCAGACGGTATGGTTATACGAGAGCGACGTCATAGATGCAGCCATCGAAGCTCACCAGGACCTCAAGCAATACAATGTCGATCGACGTACAATGCCTCGAAAAATTGGAAAAGTACCTCCACACACAGGATGGACAGTGATATTGAGTGTACTTTGTTTAGGCAATTTTATAGTCTTCATTTTTTGGGCCACTGATAAGGGATCAGTTTGGCAGGCATTTTCATTATTCCGGATTGAGGATCCAGAATCCCACGAACAGCATCCAGAATTCCGAGAACAATACGATGTCATGCTTTAATGCTTCTTAGTCATGTTTTGATATTCATTGACTTTAATATAAGGCAAACGAATCTTGGCAAAATGCCGAGTAATTAAAAATACCTACCGAATATTGTACCTTTTCTAATGTTTTTAATATTTGATCTGTATATGATTCTTTTATTATAAATAAACCATTTTTTCGTAAAGGACGGTCAATCCTACTTCCCCCCAATACACGTTGATCAAGAATACTTGTACGTTTCTTGTGCTTATTTCGCTTAAAAATTTTTACTTTTCAGCCGTTCTATAATTGTTCAAAGATGAATTCAATAAAACAAAGTTTATATAAAACAGCTACTTTACAACAATTCATGTGTTCTTGTATATTCAAACATATTGGTCACCATTAACCATTTCATTTGTTGTGTCACTTGTTGTTGGTGCCATCTGTTCGGGGGCGCTTTGAGAGATCTAAAAAGGTTAATACAGCCCTGAAAAATTTGTGATGCCGATCGTTTTGTTATGTTTACCCAGAAAAATTTCACAAGTATGGCTGTTAATTGGGAACTAAAAATTACAAAAGGTCACTATTTTATCTCCCGGGGAAACTCATTTTTCCAAAATTGCAAAAAATTTGAACTTTATGTACCGGAAAAAATGGGTCAAGTTGATTCTTCAGCAGAGCGAACATACTATCCTGGTTTACAATTTGCTGCATTTCACCGTTGCGCACAACCGCAACATGTTCCTTTGCCGAGACAACCACTACAAAAGTACTTTTAGACATACCGTAAATCCTCTAATAAGTCCCCTGGGGGACTTATTGTTTCGTAGGGGGTCTAGGGGGGACTTAATTGAGGGGGGACTTATATTTTCGTGGCCGCGCCGAAGGCGCGGCGAAAATTTTTGGGACTTTTTGGCAAAATTTGGGAAAATTTTTGAAAATTTAAACCAATTTTGAATTGGCGCCGAAAAATTTTGGCCAAAAATTTTAATTTTTTGGATTTTTGATCGATTTTTCGCCAATTTTTAGCAAATTTTTAAATTTTTTGACAAAATTTTGTAAAAAATAGCAAAATTTGCCATAAAAATACAAATTTGCGCCAAAAAATTTGAAATTGCGCCAAAAATTTGAAATTTGGAAAAATTTGGAAAAATACCCATTTTAGGGGGGGGGACTTATTTTTTCGTTGGGGGTCTAGGGGGGGACTTATTTGAGGGGGGCCTTATTTGAGGGGGGACTTATTTGAGGGGGGACTTATTGGAGGATTTACGGTATCATTAAACGCCATTGCAGAGCGATGCCTAGTATTCATATGTTCACTGAGTCCCGGAGTATTTCGACTGCTGAGGTTGGGAATTATCACATTAGCGGCATATATTTTAGCAGCGCCTTGGACAATTCGGATCACAACCGCGCCGTCGTGCAGTGGAGTATCCTTGGTGAAAATGTTGCGCCCATCTATAATTTCTCCATCATGGCACAAATCTTCCAAGCTTAAATCCTCCTTATGTTGAATGACTACCAAGGCTCCAATTCTTAAGCGTTCTATCCGGTAAATTGTCTCAATAAAATCTGTTATGAACTTGTAAAGCCAGTCGCTCTCTGTTGCGTCTGAAATAGATGAAATGAGCTGACGCTTTCATGCCATATATTTTTGTTCGCAAACTACTAATAGTTATCAAAAACCTGGAACTCGGGTTTTCCCACGGTCATTACTCCCGCATCGTCACTCCGCTCCGGGCGATTTTGGTGTTAATCGACATTTCTTGGTAAGGGAAGACGATTGGTACCGATTTCAGGAACAAATTTGTGAGCCCAGGATATTTATGAGTCACGAAATCCAGGAAATTCGGGATTTTCTCACGGTCCAAGACGTCATTCTCATCCCTTCAACTGAGAGGCATGAGAGTATTTTTTTCTCTTACTCTCATCTGTTTCCCAAAACACTACTACTATTACCGCGTACAAAGAGGGAAAACCCGCGGCTTCGCCGCGGAGGCATGCGGGGTAAAGGAGGTCGGGGGAGGTAGTGGAGAGTGCCCCTTTGAAAGCGGTGCCATACGTCTTCTCTCATTGAGAGCATTCAAATGAGGTATCGGTGGCACCAAACGGAGTGGGGCGTAGAAAATTGTCCAAGTTTACGTGACTCACGTGAGTAACATAACTCACGTTGACCTGAGTACAGAGTGAATCCGACTCCTGATTCAAGATCATCGAAGATAGTGATTTAGGTAAGAGTGGATAAGCTGATATTTTAAGGCTAATGTGTAATGTATGTAAATCTGTACAGGGTACTCATGGGCAGCGATGTGGCGCCCATTCGCCCTCTTGTATACATTTCAAAAAATTTTTTCAAAAAAAGCCAAATCAAAAAGTGTAAAAAGCAAAGTGGTCCAGAATGGCCTCAGGAATCGACTGGGAACAAAAAACACCACTTCCCATGGCAAAACCCTTAAAAACACGTTTTTGCGTTTTGGCGCCAAATCAAATTTTCAAATGTTGGTTTTGAAAGTTTTGTCGGGACCTACAGCCTCAGGGCTTTCAAATGACACCTCACTCGCCCCGATCTGACGGAGGAAAGGTCCCGAACATTTGCGCTCAGACGGATGCACGGAGTGACAACACGTTGCCGCGTATTATATAGGGAAGTAAGGACTAACTTGTTCTAAGACACTCTTCGATATTTTGAGTAAACAAAGTGGCCGAAATTTACTGTTTTCTGTCTTCTTTCTTGTCTAAAATAGCCTAGGGCAGTCTAAAACGGTCTTTATGCAGTCTAAAACAGCAAATTCCGGCCACACACACCAGCGATTTTAATTTTTCGATGCCGCAGAGAATCGGTTGAAGCCAAATTTCCTTCCGAGATTTTGTTTACTGATTAAATTGCCAGTGTTTTTACAGGAAATTTTCAGAACGCTCGCCTGAAACATCTGAGGACGGATTCCTTTACTGTATATTGTCACCTTTACCTGTATCGCGATTGAAGTCACACTATTTTTAATGTTTGTCGGCGGAAACTTCTACAACGGCAGTTCAACTTTCTTCCCAAATGGAACTGAATAGAACGCCGATGACTGTTCTGTGGTGAATGAAAAGTACAAGCTCAAGCATAGCTGTACATTCACCGACTACCCCAGCTATAGCACTAAATTGGTAAGCTTTGCTGCGCTTCTGGCATTAAATGATACAATAATACCGGCTCTCTACATATTCATCACCCGGACAATTCATCACTCGGTTTCTTCATCATCCAGTAAAATTTTTGGGAAATTGCGGGAATTTGGTCGAGATTTTTTGCACCCCGAGGGTTTTCGACCCCTCTGAGTCTGAATTTGAGGCCAGTTTCGACCGCGCGCGCATCTCATGCGCGCGCTGCGAGCACCCAATGCGGTTGAACAATTTTGCGGGTATCCCTGAGCCTGGATATCTGTACCTACCCCTAAATCGACCACGGTGAGATAAAATCCGAGTCAGATTTTGCCTGGTCCCAGCACGAAAGTTGGGGAATTGCCAATTTTTTGCTTTTTTTGCCTGAAAATACACGTTGTTGATGCTAAAACTAACGAAAAAACTAACCGTAGATTCGGAATCAGCGCATCGAAATACCTATAAAAATTCATTTTGCTAAAAATCCTGAAAAATTTGATTTTTTGCTATTTTGGACATAGGGGAAGACATGGTTTTCGACAAAAATCCATTTTTTGAAAATGTGAAAAAATTTTATGCCAATGTGTGTTTTTAGGGGTTTTTCGATGCGCTGATTACGAATTTGCAATAATTTTTCACGTATCACGTCAAAAATTGGCATTTTTGGCAATTCGGTCTTTTCATCACCTGACCTGTTCATCAACCATTGAAATTTCGTGTAAATTGAAAGAATTTAATCGAGATTTTTCAAAAATATATACTTCTCACATAATTCCTCATAAACGATTTTCAGGAAACGATCCTGGATCGACACATAAGCAAGCTGAACAGCTTCATGTCATCGCCATTGGAAGTGCGTCAAATGGTGTGGTTATACGAGAGCGACGTCTTAGATGCGGGCATTTTAAATCATCTGGACCTCAAGCGATACAATGTCGATCGACGTACAATGCCTCGGAAAATTGGGAACGTTCTTCCAGACACATTATGCTTCATCTGTTCACTGGCGTTTTTATTCTTTTGTATTACAGTAAATTTCACATGGGCCGCTCAAGAAGGATCAATCTGGCAAATTTTTAAATGTGTCCGAATTTTCACTGCTGTATCTCGAGATTAATATGTCACATTACTAGCTGCGATTATGCGTTCGTTGCTAATAAATTTGTTTTGTTCCTTTAGTGACTACACAATAGCCGGGATCGGACCCTGAGGGCAATGAGGATCGATTCCATGATTGAAATGGACAATGACGAGATCAGATACTGTATTTCATAATGTTTCAATAAATGAAAATCACGCACCTTGACGTCATTGATCTGAGTTTGCCAATTTTTGGTTTTTTTCCCTTGAATCCAACGACGTATGAATCACACATCATTGGACACTATATTTGTCTTCGGTTATATATAGCACAACGAGAATTTATCGGCTCAGTCAATGCCTCCTCTATCCTTCTTCCTCGACACTCTCTCATCCTTAATCTGTCTGCTTACCGGTCATGACCTGGACAGATGTTGCCCAGGACAGAAGTCTGCCCTGGGCAGAATAGCCGTTTGCTTGTCAACAATGTGTGAGAACATGTCTCTCTCTTGTCTCTCTTTCTCTGTCATCACAACACGGCTGCTGACTTGGAAGTGAGTGTTGCCATTATGTCTCCTTAGCTCTCTATCCATACCTCATCTTCCTCCACATCCCTATCCGGCTAAGGCAATAGGCTGAGAGAGTGGATATTTGTTTGTCAATAATGTGTGTGGAGAGATAAACAGGATTTGTCCTGAAGCGATTGTCTCACGACCCAACTAAGCGCTTGGCTTTGAGAGGCAAGAGAGAGAGACCTCTTG
>JAKKPZ010000754.1:0-17949 GCA_022814885.1 Ditylenchus destructor | reverse complement strand
ATGGCAAGACAGGCGAGGAGATTATTGTAAATGCTGAACTGGAACTGGACGCTTTGGCCGTAAGGGCCAGAGCTTAAATACAGGCTCAATAGGGGCGGTCCTATCTTAACAGTGGGAGATGACCTAAGCTTAAAAAACAAAGGGAAAATCCAAACGGAACAAATTGCTGTTTAAATGATATTTTACGGAGTTCTTTCGCTTTGTTAAAGTCGCAGTTCGCGACAGCATCATTTATATGAACTAGGTCAAGAGGTAAGGGTCAGCAAAGCCGGGCCCGTCGGAACTTCCGCGAGTATATAAAAAATAACAATTATTAAATAATCGAAATAAATATATCTGCTTTTTCAATTTTCCGTTTTTCAATTTTTAATTTTCCGTTTTGCAATTTTTCAATATATATCATTTACCAATTTTCCCGTTTTCAATTCACGAATCAGAACTCAAATTTCTAATCGCATTTGACAATTCAAAAATCGCAATTTTCTAGGAAAGGCGCTTTTTTGTTCAAAAACTCGAAAAACTGATGTCATTTTTGGCATCTATGGATTAAAAACCTTTATTCTGTGATTTTTAGGTCTTCCGCTTTCATGTATCAAAAATTTAAAAAGTTGCATTTTCTCGAAAAAGCCACTTTTCGTGTCAAATATTCGAAAATTGAGCCTCAAACATCTTAAAACCTCATGATCTAGCATTTTGACCGTTACAGCTGTTTTTTGCTCCGACCCTCCCATATACTCCCTTCAGGAATCGAAACACGTACCCACATTAGATTTTTAAATTCTTTTTCCGGACAGCTTCTTATCCTAATTCCGTATCCGTTTTGATTATGATTCATAATCTTCAACTTTAGAAAGTGGGCAGAGTGGATTACAAAATGTACTATGGTATTCCACGTGAAAAGAATGGAAAACTTAATTGGAAGCTTAGTGAATTATTGTTTGACAAAAATAACTGCTACGATGCTCGAAATCGAATGTTAGATGCCCTTGGAGGTAAATGCTGAAACAAAGCTTTCCGAAAGCGTTTATGACAAAATCATGCTAATTTTACCATTCTAGTTTACTGTTTTCATATTCTAGTTCAGCAAAGACAAGAATGCATTTTATTGTTTGTGTTCTTGCATAGATACGATTGATTTACTATCTGATAAAAATGTCATTTATCATCCTCAGGTTCTTGTGCCATTTCTCACACATTGTAAGATTTCGGAAGACAAATTTGATCGAGAAAACAGTTTTTGACGAAAATCAGCCATTTGTATACAGCGGCTATGGTTTTGCGCTTTTCCAATTGTCTTTTCAGCCAGCTTTTTAGTTCTCTGATCAATCGAAGTTGGGTATTTTCGAGCCTGATTGAACATATAATGAACTTATTCCCCAAGGCATAACTCAGTGTATTACGAGATGTCGGCGCTAACTTTTCAGCGGAGATACCTCCCAATTGGGCGAGTCGATTCTCCAAGGTTTTGAAGCGGTGTTTTGAAGGCTTGTGTTATAGAAAACTACAACAGTCTTGTGGGCCATTGCATGGCTTTGCATGGCTTTATTTACAGAACAATCCGGTTGGGACCAACAATGCTCAAATGCAAATTTTGAATAGCTTTTTCCGTATTTGAGAGCGTTGAAAGAGAAAGCCGTCCGTTATGGTTTTCAATCATGCTAATCTCGAATCAGAACTTACAATCTCGAAGATTCTTCTAGAACATTCTAGAAACTTATGTAAGAACACTGTATTTCTCTCAAAATTACACGGAAACTATCAGATAATCAGCCTGCATGGCTATTCGAATATGCCAATATATGGTTTCGAATTTTACAAGAAACAGGATGCATCCGGTATTTAACGCAACTTTGGTAGGCAACTTTAGTAAGATTGGGACTTTTCAGTAAAATCAGCCATGCAGGCTGATTATCTGATAGTTTCCGTGTAATTTTGAGAGAAATACAGTGTTCTTACATAAGTTTCTAGCATGTTCTAGAAGAATCTTCGAGATTGTAAGTTCTGATTCGAGATTAGCATGATTGAAAACCATAACGGACGGCTTTCTCTTTCAACGCTCTCAAACACGGAAAAAGCTATTCAAAATTTGCATTTGAGCATTGTTGGTCCCAACCGGATTGTTCTGTAAATAAAGCCATGCAAAGCCATGCAATGGCCCACAAGGCTGTTGTAGTTTTCTGTAACCATGGGCCTATGTTACTAAAGTGAAAAGTGTTAATGCAAAGTCTTAATGTTTAATGTTACTAAAATGAAAGAGCAAAATGCAAAGTGAATAGTAAAAAGCAAATATTATCTACACACTTTGAAGCATTTCTTTAATCGATCGCTAAAATCAAAAATCTGAAAATGTGTTGGAAAGAGAAAAAGTTGACATAGAATGAGCAACATCAGATTCGTAGCCAACATAGTGGAAATACATCAAAATAGAAAAACATGAAAACGAAAACCGACTTTTCGCTCAACACATTTCAATTCGCTCTTTTCGCTTTAGTTACGTTCAAACTTTTCACTTTACGGTGAAATATTTCAATGTTACTAAAAAAGAAAAGTGCAAAGACTTTGCATGGATTTTTAGCAAGCCCATACCGGAATTGTGCTCAGCGGATGCGTATAACTCATAGCACATGCGAATTTTTAGCCACTCTCGACCCTTAGGGTCGATTCCAGGTAAAAAATAAGGTCAAATACGTGCTCAGCGTATGTGAATTATCCTTAATACATGTATTACAGGACTGGAAATGAGAATTTTATAGAATTTCGACCTAAGGGTAGCCATTTCGATCCTTAGGGTTGACCCTAGGTCGATAATAATGTCGGATTCGGACTCAGCGTGGTCGAAAACCTATAAGCGGTACAAAATATCGGCTAACAATGGCCTGGAACAGGCTCAAATAAATTTGGTACAAGATTAAGACATTTTGGTAAAACATTAAGACTTTTTGGTACAAAATGAAGTATTTTTGGTACAAAATGAAGTATTTTTGGTACAAAATTAATATATGCCCGTTATAGGTCACTGAAAGTGGAGATTCTCGATTTTTCCCGAAGGCATACCATTGGTATAATGCCCCTTCCCAATAGCGCCAGAGTGTCTGCGTTACCAAAATATTTTTCAGGCTTAGCGGCAAAGTAACTTGGGCAAGTTGCTGGGTTTGGTGAGCATAGCTTCCACAAATTAGTGCGGCTCGATCTACCCATTCTATTGAAAGTTACGGGCCCCGAGGGTATTCTCCTGAATCATGATACCCCCTCATGGATTTTTTGGGCCTGTGATTGCGTAATCGTAGACAACCTTGCCTCTCTTTTGTAAACATATTTACGTAAACAGCGCGTGGAAAGGAGAGGCGAGCAGGTAATGGAACCAATGCGTTGAACGGTGGGCAGGGGACCCACTGAAATAGGTTGTAGCGGGGGCGGCCGAAGGCCGCCCCCCGCCGCAACGAGGGAAACGAATGCGCGCAGCTGGGAAACAGCAGGAAATCGTGGCCGGCGATTCGCGCTTACTAGAAAACTTCGATAAAGCTTCGATGAAGCCTTCCTTTGCATTTATCGAATTTCCCCACCATGAACTAGACTCAATTCCCGTTACAAATACAGGGTGGCTCAAAAAAATTCAATTTTTTGAGAGCTTTATATTTCCTCAGTTTTGATGTGACCTGATTGATGTTAATATCTTAAAAACAACTACTATCTAAGCTTACTTATATGCAAAAAAGCTCTCATTCGTGACCGGCGAATTTCATCGGTAAAGGACCCTCTGAATATACCACACTTTGCAACTTTTTCCCTACAAATTAAAAATTTGGACGCCTGTTTTGACCACTTTTTACAGAAGGATTGATCAAGACAAGGACATATTCAGATCCGCCGTGAAATTCTGGGTAAGATAGGCTGTTCTACGGTTGTCTACCAAAAATTTTATTTTTTCGAGTTTTTTGGCCATTTTGACACGTTTTAGACCAAAACTCAGGGAAAATCGTCCAGGCGACCATGTCGCTTGGGACTAAAGTTGTTCACTGAGTCAAATTCTTGCTGTAAAACTCATTTTCCGAATGACAAAAATTTTGACGAAAAAAGGCGATTTTTGGGGTCACATGTCCAATTTTTCCATACCACATGGTATGGAAAAACTGGTCAAAATTTTCGTCATTCAGAAAATGAGTTTTCCGGTAAGAATTCGATGAGATAAGCAACTTTATGGTCAGCGACATGGTCGTCTGGGACGATTTTCCCTGAGTTTTGGTCTAAAACGTGTCAAAATAGGCCAAAAAATGACGAAAAAAATAAAATTTTCGGTATTGTCTGTGTCGCAAAAATCTGTGCGAATAGCAAGAAGGCGTCTCACAAAAGGAGTGCTCACAAAAGAGCGCGCCAATTTGAATATCGATTTCTGATTACGAATTCCAATGGAGACATTTGACGACCCAACATGGAAATAAGGTGTGAAGTGACTAATAAATTATAGAATAATAAAAGCAACCAATAAAAGTAAGAAAATATTAAATCCTAAAGTGTTATATCAACAAAATCAAGTTTTTTATCATGATTTTTCTCCATTTATTTAGATATAGACTGTGCCGCGTATAATTTTGGTTTTTGGTGATATAACACTTTATGATTTAATATTTTCATACTTTTATTGATTGTATTTATTATTCTATAATTTATTGGTCATTTCACACATTATTTCCATGTTCGGTCAGCAAATTTCTCCATTAGAATTCGTAATCAGAAACCTATATTCAAATTTATTGAGGGGGAATTATTTTTCCGTAAAGCGTCGAGATGGGAGTTTTATTTGAGGCAGGCTTATTTGAGGAGGTATTAATTAATGGATTTACGGTAGCTTTGAGCGAGTTTTAAGATAGCTCTCAGTAAGATTTGTGAAATAAAATTGTTTCTAATTTTTTGAGAATCACAAATTCAACATAATCTGGAATAAAATCAGGAATACCAAATAGAGGTTATTTTTTAGCTAAGGTATAAGGTAATGTCTCTAAATGGCTCTAATAACGCCACCCTTAACTTAGCTAGAGCATTCCAGGCCATTTTCGGACACGCTGAGTATGATTTCGATATTTGTTTTGGCATTCGGTATTACGTGGTGCCACTTTCTGGCGTTCTGTCAACGGCTACTTCCGGGGTGGAAATGTTACGGAAATTAACACATTAGTGGCTTCTCGAATACGCCGAATTCAAAGTTGGCGCCAGTTAAAAAATCTCAAAATCTAACTTAAAATATGACTTTTGGTTTATTGAGCCTCAAAAGAAACCTAGTTTTGCTTGAATGTGTAAACTATCGGATAGTTTCCACTCTAGCCTATTTGGCAGGATGAATGTCCGTGGTGTTCCCCAGGAATTTCTCTCTTCGGAGCCCAGAATCGCAGGTACTCACCCCTAAATTGAGTGGATTGACTGAGTCGATTGGCGCCAAAATTTATCACGTGAGCACACGTGAAATGTGAGTTACGTGACTTACGTGAGTCACGTATAAAGGCCAACTTTCTTTGCGCTGCTCATCCCAGGCCGAGCAATATCTCAATTGATAGCCCTCAGTGAGCCAAGCAAAATGTATTATCCAACCGTACTCAGGTGAGCTACTTGAGATACACGTGCGCAAAATCCAGAAAATCGTACAGTTTGCAACTATCGGATAATTTTCCAAACTACCCTGTAGTTTTTTCATAGATATTGACATCACTGCTTAAAACATGACTTTTGGTTTATTGGGCCTCAATAATAATTGGTATATGAACAAAAACGTTTTCCCATGCTAAAATTATTGGATTATTGGGCGGAAATATTGAAAAATGGCCTCAAAATGCAAAAATAAATAATTTTCTACCTGACGTAATCCAAAAAATCTCTTATGGAAGCCATATTTAATCACTTATATGGACTTAGACAAAAATGTTTCAATTTATGTCAAAATTCGCTGTTATACCAAACTTTTAGGTGAATCCGAATTTAAGAAGCCATTTTCCCTTATAAACAATAATTTTCCAAATAATTGTGCCGCTACAAGGCTCTGTGATAGCTCATTTTGTAGGTCTCGGTGAGTTATTAACGGATCCGCAAGACCATTATTATCCGTTATTAACGGATCCGCACACCAACCGAAAATTTCGAATTTTGGCCAAAAACGTGCTTTTTGGCACTTTTTGGGGAAACCACTTTGTCGGTGCGCTATTTACAGGCCCAAATCTAGTTTATATTATAAATTACATAAAATATTCTGGTTTGGCTCTAACTTAAATTGGTTTTTGAATGGTAATATATTGCGATGTACGCGGTACAGTACAGTTTGTCCTCAGAATCAGACAGATTTACAATAATCTATAATGTAAACGACAATAAAATCTGGAAAATACTTGGGTCACCGATATATAAGTAGTAAACCCACCACATATATACACTTATATAGCCTTAAATTTGTTACGCAAAAATTTACAAAATCGCAATTTACAAAAGAAGACACTTCTGGGGATGGGTGAAGAGATGCAGTGCGCTGCGCTCGCATGGCCATCTTTTATTGCTTCATACAAATTAGAGATCAATTATCAGACGGTAAAACGAATGTGTATGTTACATGCGTGCGTGTATTATGAGGTATACCAGGCGGGGACATAAGTTCGTAGAATGAATAATCTCTGTTTTGAATTGGCGGTTACTCTCTCTACGTGTCTTTTTCTGCCTAACTTACTTCGAAGAAGGAAGGAGGGAAGCAACTGATTACGATCTCATTCTACGAACTTATGTCCCCGCCTGGTATGCAGCAGTACAGCCCAGAGATGGGACTTTATCGCTGATCCGATTCGATAGTTGGCAACGCCAATTTGATCGGAACCATAATTTGCTACCAAAATTTGGTGATTCGAAATTTTTTAAATTCATCTAAATTTTTATGTATGGTTAAAAAATTTGCTGGTTCAGCGTCTGATGCAACTGGTGACGGCAAGGTGGGTCAAAAGAATGGACCCAACATAGTCATAAAAATCAAGAGTAAAGTAAGTATTGACAGAATTACTTTGAAACCTTTATTGTAATTTTTGTCGTACTTCAGGCAGAGTTCGAAGGCTTATTAGAACGTAACAATAAAGTTGCAATGATGTTTTACGCGACTTGGAATGATCGATAGTAGTCTCTAACTGGATCGATCCTAAATTTTATCGATTTTTTCTTGATCAGGTATTGGAGGGTACAGTATGACCTCATTAAAATACTGTACATTTTTCTCTACACCTATTGAATGTGTTAGAAAGATTAAAGTTCATGACGGCAAATGATGTCTTAATTAGGCCAAGCATAAAGTTCACAAGGAAGAAAAAAAAAGTTGAAGGGCCATGCGCAAAGGATGAAAGGGACACCCCCAATGCATAATTATTGATTATGTCTGAGTCTCTTCACCTCATCTTCCCCTGTGAGATGATGATTATCAGCGGACCGTGTGAAAGTTCAAATGCAGAACAGGTGTAAAAAGAAAAATTTCGTCCACTCATGCTTTCATTCACTCGTGAAATATAAATTCTAAACTCAAAAAATGAGCTACACAAAATCTAAAATTCAAATTTGTTACCGTAAACTAGTGAAAAAAATGAAAAGGAATCTTCTCTTCGAAGGGAAACTTCCCTTCGAAGAGAAGATTCCACATCCAAAATTTTGGTTCCAAATTTTATTGTGCTGCACTGTATTTAACTGCTGCACTGCCGGGCGGATACAAATACTGCTCGTTCACGGTTTGCCCAGACTGCGACGCCAGGAACAAAAACTTGAGGCAGTTTTACCGAGAGGAGGTGAAACCTCATGCCTTCACAGGCAATGGCTTCAACAACAAAGGAGGCAACAATGGCGGCTACTCGCAGCAATATGGAAATGGAGCACGCTTTGGACAACGCTTTGGAGGAGCTGGAGGCCCTGGACCATCAACCGGCTTCTAATGAATTTTTT
Source organism: Ditylenchus destructor (assembly GCA_022814885.1). Lineage (NCBI taxonomy): Eukaryota > Metazoa > Nematoda > Chromadorea > Rhabditida > Anguinidae > Ditylenchus > Ditylenchus destructor. The sequence goes on along the minus strand of JAKKPZ010000754.1, from coordinate 10,002 downwards.
TTAAGTGAAATTACTGTTTGTTGCAAATAATCCCGCATGTAATTCACTTCTTTGCTTTGTTTAATAAAATAATTGTGATATCCTTGAATTATGCAAGACAAACTTTTCCAACTTGTGTTAATTTTATGAATGGCAACATTGTATTGACAGCAAATTTTTTTATGTACTCTTGAGTTTTCTCCTCGATGTTCATCATCAATTCAATTCGGCGGCGTCTCTTTCCTCTTTTTTGGTTTTGCGTTCCTTTTGACGGGACAGGAGACAAAAAACGGGTCTCATCAAGATGGAACATTGTCTGGCTGCTCTAAAATAAAATAAAAAGACACATGCAAACCTATGAGGAACTTAGGAATTATGTACCTTCTGCACAAATGAAATTAGAGTCAAATTTTTACAATTTCTATTTGGTTAGCGGAATCTTCTCTTCGAAGTGAAAATACCCTTCGAAGAGAAGATTCCTTTTCGTTTTTTCACAATGTTTACGGTAACAAAATTGAATTTGCTCATCTGGTCATAATGAAACATTGTCAGGCGACACACACAAATCGAAACATGCAAAGTCTGAATCAAAAATTATGAATTTCGATGACTTGCACAATAAAATTTGGAACCAAAATTTTGGATGTGGAATCTTCTCTTCGAAGGGAAGTTTCCCTTCGAAGAGAAGATTCCTTTTCATTTTTCACAATGTTTACGGTAACAAAATTGAATTTTAGATTTTGTGTAGCTCATTTTTTGAGTTTAGAATTTATATTTCACGAGTGAATGAAAGCATGAGTGGACGAAATTTCCTTTTTTACACCCGTTCTGCATTTGAACTTTCACACGGGCCGCTGATAATCATCATTTCACAGGGGGAGATGAGGTGAAGAGACTCAGACATAATCAATAATTACGCATTGGGGGTGTCCCTTTCATCCTTTGCGCATGGCCCTTCAACTTTTTTCTTCCTTGTGAACTTTATGCTTGGCCTAATTAAGACATCATTTGGCGTCATGAACTTTAATCTTTCAAACACATTCAATAGGTGTAGAGAAAAATGTACAGTATTTTAATGAGGGTATACTGTACCCTCCAATACCTGATCGAGAAAAAATCGATAAAATTTAGGATCGATCCAGTTATAGACTACTATCGATCATTCCAAGTCGCGTAAAACATCATTGCAACTTTATTGTTACGTTCTAATAAGCCTTCGAACTCTGCCCGAAATACGACAAAAATTACAATAAAAGTTTAAAAGTAATTCTGTCAATACTTACTTTACTCTTGATTTTTATGACTATGTTGGGTCCATTCTTTTGACCCACCTTGCCGTCACCAGTTGCATCAGACGCTGAACCAGCAAATTTTTTAACCATACATAAAAATTTAGATGAATTAAAAAAATTTTCGAATCATCAAATTTTGGTAGCAAATTATGGTTCCGATCAAATTGGCGTTGCCAACTATCGAATCGGATCCGCGATTAAGTCCCATCTCTGGGCTGTACTGCTGCATACCAGGCGGGGACATAAGTTCGTAGAATGAGATCGTAATCAGTTGCTTCCCTCCTTCCTTCTTCGTAGTAAGTTAGGCAGAAAAAGACATGTAGAGAGAGTAACCGCCAATTCAAAACAGAGATTATTCATTCTACGAACTTATGTCCCCGCCTGGTATACCTCATAATACACGCACGCATGTAACATACACATTCGTTTTACCGTCTGATAATTGATCTCTAATTTGTATGAAGTAATAAAAGATGTCCATGCGAGCGCAGCGCACTGCATCTCTTCACCCATCCCCAGAAGTGTCTTCTTTTGTAAATTGCGATTTTGTAAATTTTTGCGTAACAAATTTAAGGCTATATAAGTGTATATATGTGGTGGGTTTACTACTTATATATCGGTGACCCAAGTATTTTCCAGATTTTATTGTCGTTTACATTATAGATTATTGTAAATCTGTCTGATTCTGAGGACAAACTGTACTGTACCGCGTACATCGCAATATATTACCATTCAAAAACCAATTTAAGTTAGAGCCAAACCAGAATATTTTATGTAATTTATAATATAAACTAGATTTGGGCCTGTAAATAGCGCACCGACAAAGTGGTTTCCCCAAAAAGTGCCAAAAAGCCACGTTTTTGGCCAAAATTCGAAATTTTCGGTTGGTGTGCGGATCCGTTAATAACGGATAATAATGGTCTTGCGGATCCGTTAATAACTCACCGAGACCTACAAAATGAGCTATCACAGAGCCTTGTAGCGGCACAATTATTTGGAAAATTATTGTTTATAAGGGAAAATGGCTTCTTATATTCGGATTCACCTAAAAGTTTGGTATAACAGCGAATTTTGACAAAAATTGAACCATTTTTGTCTAAGTCCATATAAGTGATTAAATATGGCTTCCATAAGAGATTTTTTGGATTACGTCAGGTAGAAAATTATTTATTTTTGCATTTTGAGGCCATTTTTCAATATTTCCGCCCAATAATCCAATAATTTTAGCATGGGAAAACGTTTTTGTTCATATACCAATTATTATTGAGGCCCAATAAACCAAAAGTCATGTTTTAAGCAGTGATGTCAATATCTATGAAAAAACTACAGGGTAGTTTGGAAAATTATCCGATAGTTGCAAACTGTACGATTTTCTGGATTTTGCGCACCTGTATCACAAGTAGCTCACCTGAGTACGGGTTGGGTAATACATTTTGCTTGGCTCACTGAGGGCTATCAATTGAGATATTGCACGGCCTGGGATGAGCAGCGCAAAGAAAATTGGCTTTTATACGTGACTCACGTAAGTCACGTAACTCACATTTCACGTGTGCTCACGTGATAAATTTTGGCGCCAATCGACTCAGTCAATCCACTCAATTTAGGGTGAGTACCTGCGATTCTGGGCTCCGAAGAGAGAAATTCCTGGGGAACACCACGGACATTCATCCTGCCAAATAGGCTAGAGTGGAAACTATCCGATAGTTTACACATTCAAGCAAAACTAGGTTTCTTTTGAGGCTCAATAAACCAAAAGTCATATTTTAAGTTAGATTTTGAGATTTTTTAACTGGCGCCAACTTTGAATTCGGCGTATTCGAGAAGCCACTAATGTGTTAATTTCCGAAACATTTCCACCCCGGAAGTAGCCATTGACAGAACGCCAGAAAGTGGCACCACGTAATACCGAATGCCAAAACAAATATCGGAATCATACTCAGCGTGTCCGAAAATGGCCTGGAATGCTCTAGCTAAGTTAAGGGTGGCGTTATTAGAGCCATTTAGAGACATTACCTTATACCTTAGCTAAAAAATAACCTCTATTTGGTATTCCTGATTTTTTGTCAGATTGTGTTGTATTTGTAATTCTCAAAAAATTAGAAACAATTTTATTTCACACATCTTGCTGAGAGCTATCTTAAAACTCGTTCAAAGCTACCGTAAATTCATTAATTAATACCTCCTCAAATAAATCTGCCTCAAATAAAACTCCCATCTGGACCCTTTACGGAAAAATAATTCCCCCTCAAATAAATTTGAATATAGATTACTCATTAGGAATTCCAATGGAGATATTTGCCAACCGAACATGGAAATAATGTGTGAAATGACCAATAAATTATAGAATAATAAATACAATCAATAAAAGTATGGAAATATTACATCATAAAGTGTTATATCACCAAAAACCAAAATTATACGCGGCACAGTCTATATCTAAATAAATGGAGAAAAATCATGATAAAAAACTTGATTTTGTTGATATAACACTTTAGGATTTAATATTTTCTTACTTTTATTGGTTGCTTTTATTATTCTATAATTTATTAGTCACTTCACACCTTATTTCCATGTTGGGTCGTCAAATGTCTCCATTGGAATTCGTAATCAGAAATCGATATTCAAATTGGCGCGCTCTTTTGTGAGCACTCCTTTTGTGAGACGCCTTCTTGCTATTCGCATAGATTTTTGCGACACAGACAATACCGAAAATTTTATTTTTTCGTCATTTTTTGGCCTATTTTGACACGTTTTAGACCAAAACTCAGGGAAAACCGTCACAAACGACCATGTCGCTGACCACAAAGTTGCTTATCTCATCGAATTCTTCCCGGAAAACTCATTTTCTGAATGACAAAAATTTTGACCAGTTTTTCCATACCATGTGGTATGGAAAAATTGGACATGTGACCCCAAAAATCGCCTTTTTTCGTCAAAATTTTTGTCATTCGGAAAATGAGTTTTACAGCAAGAATTTGACTCAGTGAACAACTTTAGTCCCAAGCGACATGGTCGCCTGGGACGATTTTCCCTGAGTTTTGGTCTAAAACGTGTCAAAAATGGGCCAAAAAACTCGAAAAAATAAAATTTTTGGTAGACAACCGTAGAACAGCCTATCTTACCCAGAATGGTGGGTTTACTACTTATATATCGGTGACCCAAGTATTTTCCAGATTTTATTGTCGTTTACATTATAGATTATTGTAAATCTGTCTGATTCTGAGGACAAACTGTACTGTACCGCGTACATCGCAATATATTACCATTCAAAAACCAATTTAAGTTAGAGCCAAACCAGAATATTTTATGTAATTTATAATATAAACTAGATTTGGGCCTGTAAATAGCGCACCGACAAAGTGGTTTCCCCAAAAAGTGCCAAAAAGCCACGTTTTTGGCCAAAATTCGAAATTTTCGGTTGGTGTGCGGATCCGTTAATAACGGATAATAATGGTCTTGCGGATCCGTTAATAACTCACCGAGACCTACAAAATGAGCTATCACAGAGCCTTGTAGCGGCACAATTATTTGGAAAATTATTGTTTATAAGGGAAAATGGCTTCTTAAATTCGGATTCACCTAAAAGTTTGGTATAACAGCGAATTTTGACAAAAATTGAACCATTTTTGTCTAAGTCCATATAAGTGATTAAATATGGCTTCCATAAGAGATTTTTTGGATTACGTCAGGTAGAAAATTATTTATTTTTGCATTTTGAGGCCATTTTTCAATATTTCCGCCCAATAATCCAATAATTTTAGCATGGGAAAACGTTTTTGTTCATATACCAATTATTATTGAGGCCCAATAAACCAAAAGTCATGTTTTAAGCAGTGATGTCAATATCTATGAAAAAACTACAGGGTAGTTTGGAAAATTATCCGATAGTTGCAAACTGTACGATTTTCTGGATTTTGCGCACGTGTATCTCAAGTAGCTCACCTGAGTACGGTTGGATAATACATTTTGCTTGGCTCACTGAGGGCTATCAATTGAGATATTGCTCGGCCTGGGATGAGCAGCGCAAAGAAAGTTGGCCTTTATACGTGACTCACGTAAGTCACGTAACTCACATTTCACGTGTGCTCACGTGATAAATTTTGGCGCCAATCGACTCAGCGCGGCCGATTTAGGGGTGAGTACCCGCGATTCTGGGTCCCGAAGAGAGAAATTCCCGGGGACACCACGGACATCCATCCTGCCAAATAGGTTAGAGTGGAAACTATCCGATAGTTTACACATTCAAGCAAAACTAGGCTTCTTTTGAGGCTCAATAAACCAAAAATCATATTTTAAGTCAAATTTTGAGATTTTTTAACTGGCGCCAACTTTGAATTGTATTCGAGAAGCCATAATGTGTTAATTTCCGAAACATTTCCACCCCGGAAGTAGCCATTGACAGAACGCCAGAAAGTGGCACCACGTAATACCGAATGCCAAAACAAATATCGAAATCATACTCAGCGTGTCCGAAAATGGCCTGGAATGCTCTAGCTATGTTAAGGGTGGCGTTATTAGAGCCATTTAGAGACATTACCTTATACCTTAGCTAAAAAATAACCTCTATTTGGTATTCCTGATTTTTTGTCAGATTGTGTTGTATTTGTGATTCTCAAAAAATTAGAAACAATTTTATTTCACACATCTTGCTGAGAGCTATCTTAAAACTCGTTCAAAGCTACCGTAAATTCATTAATTAATACCTCCTCAAATAAATCTGCCTCAAATAAAACTCCCATCTGGACCCTTTACGGAAAAATAATTCCCCCTCAAATAAATTTGAATATAGATTACTCATTAGGAATTCCAATGGAGATATTTGCCGACCGAACATGGAAATAATGTGTGAAATGACCAATAAATTATAGAATAATAAATACAATCAATAAAAGTATGGAAATATTACATCATAAAGTGTTATATCACCAAAAACCAAAATTATACGCGGCACAGTCTATATCTAAATAAATGGAGAAAAATCATGATAAAAAACTTGATTTTGTTGATATAACACTTTAGGATTTAATATTTTCTTACTTTTATTGGTTGCTTTTATTATTCTATAATTTATTAGTCACTTCACACCTTATTTCCATGTTGGGTCGTCAAATGTCTCCATTGGAATTCGTAATCAGAAATCGATATTCAAATTGGCGCGCTCTTTTGTGAGCACTCCTTTTGTGAGACGCCTTCTTGCTATTCGCACAGATTTTTGCGACACAGACAATACCGAAAATTTTATTTTTTTCGTCATTTTTTGGCCTATTTTGACACGTTTTAGACCAAAACTCAGGGAAAATCGTCCCAGACGACCATGTCGCTGACCATAAAGTTGCTTATCTCATCGAATTCTTACCGGAAAACTCATTTTCTGAATGACGAAAATTTTGACCAGTTTTTCCATACCATGTGGTATGGAAAAATTGGACATGTGACCCCAAAAATCGCCTTTTTTCGTCAAAATTTTTGTCATTCGGAAAATGAGTTTTACAGCAAGAATTTGACTCAGTGAACAACTTTAGTCCCAAGCGACATGGTCGCCTGGGACGATTTTCCCTGAGTTTTGGTCTAAAACGTGTCAAAAATGGGCCAAAAAACTCGAAAAAATAAAATTTTTGGTAGACAACCGTAGAACAGCCTATCTTACCCAGAATTTCACGGCGGATCTGAATATGTCCTTGTCTTGATCAATCCTTCTGTAAAAAGTGGTCAAAACAGGCGTCCAAATTTTTAATTTGTAGGGAAAAAGTTGCAAAGTGTGGTATATTCAGAGGGTCCTTTACCGATGAAATTCGCCGGTCACGAATGAGAGCTTTTTTGCATATAAGTAAGCTTAGATAGTAGTTGTTTTTAAGATATTAACATCAATCAGGTCACATCAAAACTGAGGAAATATAAAGCTCTCAAAAAATTGAACTTCCATTGCGTTGGAAATCTTACTGGAAATCCAAACAGTAAAATGTTTCGAATTACTGAAAATCAACTTTTCGCAGGGTACAAGTTGCTGAAAGAAAATCGAATTCTAAAAAAGCGCGGCTATAGGTTTTAAAATGTATTTCTTAACAAATAGTAATGCAAGCATTTTAGATACTTTATACCTGCCACTGGTACAGTCTTTAACCAGCGTGACCTTGACAAATGGGTATCAATTTGGTTCAAGTGCAGTTGTCTTGTTTTTAAAATGCTGGTACGTTGAGCTTGGTATAAAAAAACTTGCTATTTTGTCTAGTTTATTACGTAAAAAATCCCTAAAACTCCCTTTTTTCCAATTACGACGAGTTAGTTGTTTTCTCTTTTCTTTAACGAGGCAAACAAGCACTCGAACGCAAGTGGAAAATCAAACACTGCCTAACGTTTTAGCTAGTTAGATCGCAGGTTCTGTATTCTCCAGTATCGGTGTTTTTGGTATCCATAATGATAAATTAAAATCTGCTTAAACCATATAAATCGTCCAAGTTTTGCATAAAAAGAGTTTCGAAATCGTCACATTGCTAAAAATATAATTTTTACCGCTTTAGTTCTGGTCAGACACGTTGAGTCAGTTGCATCACAATGAACGCAAGTAGCGAAAAAGTCAAGCCGACAAAACAGTAATTCATGCTATAGAATTTTCACTAAAAATGCAGAAAAACAGGAAAGGTTTGTGACAAAATTTTTAATTTTCCGTTACATGGAGATTTTCCCGTTCCCAGGAATTCTCTGCTTTCATAATAGTGATTGAGAAATTTCGTTTCATTTTATAGTCACAGTTTACCTGTTTGAATAAAGAGTAGTGATAAGGCAGTTCAGTACCGGCTCATCACGCAGAGTCTCTGTGTGCTGCTTCTTTCACACAGTGCCTCTTTTTCTGCGTTTTTCACTGTGTGCCTCAATTTATAAATGCTATCTAACTACAGGTGCGGTGAGCGTACAGGACTCTTACAATAAATGACACACCTGTCTCAAGGAGAGGTGCGCTGGTTACCCCATTTATCACACGGTTGTGTGAATGAATCAATAACTTTCAACACACAGCCTTCAACACAAAACTTTTATTGAAGTGCCTTATTACGTGACTATAATCAAAAATTGTTAAAAATAATAAAAATTGTAATCTTTTGATACAAAAATTGAAAAACTAAAAGTTCTGAAATATATGCTGGAATCTAGACAAAAAGTTGATATAGAGACAGTAATATAAGATGTCAACATAGAGAAAAATGATGAAATTGATATCGACGCCGGCAGCTGCTCTGAAGGGAATGGCGGGGGCGCTCCGCGCCCGAGTGTCGGGCGCGGGGCGCCCGACACTCTTGGGATGTGAGGGAACTTAGAACACATACTCCCGAACAACCCTACATATTTTTAATCAGACTCCCGTAGGGAGCCCTGCCGCTAGTGCGCATTAAAACAGTGTTGTTGTAAACACTATAGTTTCGGTGCAAAATTGGAAAAATCAAACTTTTTAAATACAGGAAAACTACAGAAAAAGTTGATATAGAGGCAGTAACATCAGATAACGGGTGACAAAAAAATCAACAAGTTCTATTACAAGTTTAAATTGCCCGCCGAAGTAAGAAAATTTGGCATTCCGTCTCCGAATTTTTAATAATAGTTGCAGGAAATTTTGTCTAGTTTCCGAAAATATATAACATTGTTTCATATTGATTTATTAAAATTTAGGAAATATGGCGTCGAAAGAAGACACCCTCAGATTTCGAGTATACAAGTTCTATTCCGAAAATGTCGCACCCTGACTTGACATAATACGAACTCCGCCAAAATTAGAGCTCCGGCGAAGCTGTAAAAACAGTAATACAGTAGAGAGCCTCAGCCAGGATCCTATCTTGAGAATTTGTCGGGTAATGCTCTGGAATGCCAAAAATTTGATGTTCAAATTTTTGGCCGTGATCAAATATTTTTGACCAGGTGTGTCTGCAGAAATTGTTAAAATTTTCGTAAAAGTTATTTTCTTCTTTCAGAATCTTATATGGAAATGAAACTAGACAAAATTCTCAACAATATAGCAAAAACCCGACTTTATTTAGCTAGTTTTTACGGATTTTACAGTTATCTGCAGCAAAATGTCGGCCAAAGAATATCGATTTTCTCCAAAATCGACATTTTTAAAAATCGGCCTTTTACAAAATCAGCTCTAAAATCCATAAAATTTGGCGAAATAATGTGAGGTTTTCGCTATAGTGTTCAGAATTTTGTCTAGTTTAATTTGCGTATAAAATTTTGCAAGGGAGAAAGCATGTTAACAAAAAAATTGGAAGATTTCTGCAGACACACCTGTCCAAATCTTGTACACTTGGATTCAGAGGGTGTCTTCTTTTGATGCCATACTTCTTAAATTTTAAACAGTTTTCGAACAGACATGTTATATGTTATATATTAGTACTGATATTGGTCCTTCATACGTGCTATATTATACATTTGGTTCATTTGAATTCAATAAAAAATTTCACAAAACATTTTTGTACCGATTTTTTGTCACCCGTTATATAGCTAATAGAGGAAACTCCAAAAATAGACAAACAACTCGAAACAAATGCACCCAAAATCTGAAGAAAAAAATGAAAAATTCAGAAAGATGCATTGAATTCTTGACAAAAAGTTGAAATAGTAACATCAGAGTAGTAGCAGCGGGTTAATTAGAGAGGCGGCGTTAATCTTTCCTTGTATGAAACAAATAATATTCTTGAATCACGTTCATTTGTACCAAGTTATAGTCTTTCGTTTCCACCTT
>JAKKPZ010000753.1:0-18082 GCA_022814885.1 Ditylenchus destructor | reverse complement strand
ATTTTCCTTGTAAAAATCCAATTTTCAGAACACTTCTAAAAGTTAACACTTATAAGTTCCGTTGAGATAAACAACCATTGAAAATCAGAGCGTGCGTAGTGTTTTTTCTTCACTAAAATTGCATTTTTTACAAGTATTTTGATATTACGACATGAACCTTTCTCAATAGTATTTTCTCACTATCACACAATGATGAGTCAAAGTAATACTATTTCGCGATTCCTTCTTTCTCTGTATGATTCAAGACTATCGCTGTATATTGATTACACCAACAAACCTTCAGTAAACAACAGAGTTCCTTTTGAAATATTAACATGCCTACAATACTAATTCTTCGGAACAAGTATTAACAAATTGTCGGCCAACTATTGAAAATAGAATGTGCGTGGAACGTTATTTTTATTTTTCACAAACATTAGCTCTTAAAATGGAATAATGAGGCAGGTAATGAATGACATGAAAAATAAGCAATTAACGATTAGATTTCAAGTGAAAATAAAAAACTATCCACATACATATTAATTTGCAATACATGTATATATTCGTATAATGGGTCTTTTGATAGCGAGGCCAATACGGAGTGATGATTTGTGAACCATTGTGTGAGGAAAGGACTCAGGAAACAGTAACATAACGGAAACAGTTAATGATTCGATTTTTGACGTAATTAGTCAAATTTTTGTGAAAAGTAAAAAACAGTCAAGGTATGTTGGTATTTTGATCGTTGGTCCTTGTCATTAATTACATATGATCACATCTTTTCCCGTTTTAGGGAAACACATTTTGGTGTAACGTATAAAAAATATCTCCACGCACATTCTGGTTTTCATTGCTTGAGGCAGCTTCGCCTGTATTCTAGAACTAGCACTGTAGCGTGAGTATGTTGATATTTCGATGGAAACCATGTTGTGTAATTAAAAACATTCCTACTTTCTCTATGACTCACAACCTGTCACTCCGCATTGCTTACGCCAACAAACCTTCAGTAAACAACAGCGCACCTTATAGCAATATGTCAAAAAATGCATTTCAACAAATAGATCCCGAGCTTTGCCATCCACGCGCTTGGAACCAATATTCAATTTTGAATTCCCACCAGAAATCGGCAAAAAACTTGACTCTAGTCGAAAAAAAACCGACATTGGATAACCAATCGTGGAGCCTTGGTATCGATCAGAATAACATCACGACACCATCGATGTGATACTGATTTTAGTGACCTCATGACTTGTTGACAGGACACTATCAAGTAGGACCTGTGTCGAGGTATGCGCGCGTATTCAGAAGCGTGCGCCTATCGAATATTCCTGCGCGTATAGGCGCTGTGTGTTGGCGGCAAAGGTAGAACGAATTTACTGGTCCTGTCGGAGCTATACAGGACGTCCAGTTATGGTTCATTCAGAAATTGTGTGACCAAAAGTTTTTGGATCCTGGTTTCCGCTTTCAAAAGTTTTTACATCATAAACAATCATAGTCGTGGAAATTCATACACTTGGCTTAACACATCTTTAGAGTCGTAGTATATCGTACGGAAACACATAATATAGGCTTCTGTAATTTTTAGTCCCACGTGGAAAATTCGTGGAAAAATATTTATCCTAAAAGAAGTACATATAGATAATCTCCTGAGTTTAATCTTATTGCAGAGTTAATCGTATCAGAATCAACTTTTCTCTATGACGTCACTCTTTTACTTAAATCGGAGAGAGCGCATTTGAAGGGAACGCAGACTTTTAGATAGATAACAGTGCGATTGACTGGAATATCGGTTATATATTAGAATTTTGCAAATGCAATGCTTTGAAAGTTGGTCAAATAAGTACATTGACTGCATGGATTCTGTAATGGGTTTTGTATTTTTCTTTTCCCTAGCCTATGTTTTATCGCAGCGCTGTAGTCTCTACAGAATGGGTTGCGTTGTAAAGCAGACATGAAACATGTCTTTTCGACAGAGACAAAGGCATACACAACCCATTCTTATGTCTGCGATGTAATGCTCTTTGCAGTGAAGACAAATTCATTTCATTTCATTTAGGTTTACACAATGAAGAAGAATTCTAGAAAGAAAATCAAATCGATTTGTATTTTTTGATTTACGAAATGGGCTGCTCGCTGGGTTTTGTAGAGAGCACTGAAATACACAAAACAAAGGAGAGACTGTGATTAAACTAGGGACTGGGAAGAGAATAATACACAAAACCCAGTCCAGTTTCCATTCTTTGCGTAGCCCAAGCATGAGATGGCCTGTAAAGTGATAACCCGAATACAGTCAAACCTCGGTATAACCCCCCCTTGGGACCGGGCCCAGGGGGGTTATATCCGGGGTGGGGTTATAACCGGGGAAACTTTTTTACATTTTAACAAAAGTTTTCTACATAGCATATCTCTGGTACAAGCATATGAATTTAGGAAAACGATTTGAAACATGAAAATTTTTTGTTTGCATGAAATTTTTTAGGATATTGGGTAGGTAAATTAAAATGGTCTGAAAAGTGCTAACCGGAAAATGATGAATTTATCGGTAGTAAAAAATCTGTTTACGTCAAGATTCGCGCAAATGTCTCTTCTCAACTGCAAGCTAGGATATGGCCCAAGAATATGAATAGAAATAAGAAATAGTAGGCGAACCATAGAAAAGTGGCTGAGTATAGAAGAGAGATGATAGGTGGTCTAGGTGTCCCGTACCGCTAATCGATATGTTTTGCACCAGAGAAAAATCAAAGAACTCATCTTTTGAATATAGCATTTCAGTTTTATATCAGAATAGAATGATATCTTTTTCTTGAATTATTTTCGTTTGTGTTATTATTTTTCTTTCGTTTAGTTTTCTTTAATAGATTTATATTACGACATAGACAATTCAGTTTACTGCGAAATTTTACGTTTTGAATGAAGATTTAGTTTTACTCTCTTTGAATACAATACTTGAAACTCATACAACGGCCTATATGTTATACCCTGCATAAATATATGAAAGTTCACTTTTCTAGCCCTGGAATATTTCGTAGTGATTCCTCTCCATAAGTATCTTAATAATCTTCAAATGTCAATTTCCAGGACTATCTTTTCAGAAATATTGCTGAAAATACCCATACTGTTTGTTACAAAAACATTTATTTTACGAAAATATTGTTTAATAAAAAATGACACTTCATTTTCTCCCTTGTCTTGTACAATGTCAAAAACTATTTTATGTGACCAAGAGAGTACTTTTACATTCCTTAAAAAATTTTAAGTTTGTTTTTCGTGTAAAATCTACATCCATAGCTAATTGCGTTTTAATTCGAAAGAAAAGTGATTCATCCATAGGAGCAAATTTTTTGAATAAAGCTACATATTTACATTTTAAGCGAATTGTTGATACTACCTGGTTTATTAAGCCATGATCTCTAGACGATAAGTTAACATAGAAAATTTTCTTAGCTAGTACATAAATTTAAAAAAGTTTAGAAATCATTGAGAAATATTTCATTCTTTTCTCCGACAAATTTTATGTAGACAAATTTTAGATAAAATTTAGCTAAAATGTTATTATATGTAAGTCACAACCCAATTTCTCCGTCAGTCAGTTCCCCCTTATACCCACTTAGAGCACAAAAGGGTATAACCCAATCCTACTCCACAAACATTACGAGCCGCCGCATGTGGCGAGCCAGTCCTGTGGTCGGGCGCGGAGCGCCCGACCTTCTCCCTTGGACTGTGAGGGAACTTAGAACATATACACCCGAACAACCCTTACTCCCGAACAACACTCTGGCCGCTGATGGCGGTGCGCGAAGCGCCGCGGATGCACGCTAACCGCTCCCTAGCTATTCTCCGTTACTCAAAACTTTTACTCATCATATTTTTTCTCACTACCGTTAGTACCTTACATTCTTATTTCTCTAACTGCCTAACCTTTCTATACATTCTTTTCAGCAGTGCTATCTCTACACGTTTTACTTGTAAAAAACAATCTCGCTATCATTCTAACTTGTTTCTCTGCATCTTTCTATGTCTGTCGTTGGTTGTGTGTATGTGTGTCTCGGTCATAGAAGTATATCCAGAGCGTACGACGGAGCGACTCTTGGACGAATGCCAATTTGCCTTCAATAGAGGAGAGAAACTTTAGCTGGTTTAGTCCTCCTTATTTTAACGTTTATTTCTCAAACCTCATTTTCTTTTCCCAAACTGTCCAACTTGTTCTATATATTTTTCTTTCTCTCACCTGATATCTCAAGACGTTAAAAATTATTTCCTTATCATTTGAACTAGGCGCTGCATCTATCCATGCCTGTCGTGGATTGTGTGTATGAGTCTGTCGTATAAGTGTATTTCCAGCGTACGTGTATAACGAGCAAAGCATACGTAACTCGGCCTATTCACAAATTGGACGCACGCCAATACGCTCTCAATAGCTGAGAGAAATTTGAGCTCTGTTAGTCGCTCTTTATTTTAGCATTTGGTTCTCGAATCGTATGTACCAGATAAACCAGGATTCTGTTTCCAGATACCCAAAATCTGACACGGATTGACACTAATCGGATTCACCATACCCGAAAACCCCTGGTACCAAAAATTTCGGTCGGAATCCCGAAAACATGAATTTCGGAAAATTCTCTCGCACTCTGACCTAATGGTGTGGTCTTGAACACGTTGGCCAACCAATAAATGATCCAAGGACATTATCCGCATATTATTAAAAACACATTTTGCGAAAAATCCGTAAAAATTTGATTTTTTTCACCATAGAGGGACCACATGGTTTTCCGAAAAAATCGATTTTTTGAAAATCTGGCACAGGTTTTCGCAAAATGTGTTTTTAGGGGTATTTTGATGCGCTGATTCCGAAATTGCAATTGGTTTTTTCGTATCGCGTCAAAAATGGCCAATTTTGGACCATTTTTGACCAAAAATGGCCATTTTTTGAAGAAAATGGTGGTTTTCCGAATTTTCGTGGCGGGACCAACTAAAATCTGACCTCAAATTCGGATTCCCCGCATCAAAAAACCCCTATATAGGTGAAATCAGCAAAATTTCATTTTGCTGATACTCATTGCTATGCAATGTTCATTTTTCCGATTAAAAACCCTGGCTCGAGTGTCAAAACTTTGTCGCCAACCTAATACATACGATATATTAAGATCAATACTTATAGGTGCGTCCACTCACCGTACTTTTATTTGCATAGTTTGAAAGTTGCGATCTGTGCCAAAATGAAGCATTTATTTCTTCTAATCGCCATCTCGACAAGTTTGCTTCACTCAAAAGTACATGGCGCAAGAAGAAGACAAGGTGAGAAGACCGATGCGGAAATAGACAGAATTTTTTTAACAAGTATGGACACGCTAATTCATTTAATGGAACGTGTAGGTGCCTGCGCGACTCTACCCCCTCCTACGCTTTTTGACCCTGCCAACCCGGGAACCATAACGGTCTCTATTGACAGTGAAAGCACGGATCAAGTGGACATTAACCTGCGCAACTCATACCAAGAGTTTATGAACACGAAGGCAGTGAAGAAGTACTTGGAACAAATGGAAAAAGGTAAGAAATATGTCAAGTTGTGCAAAATATCGTATGAAGTTGTGTGGAAATGGATAAGAGATGATATGAGTGGCAAGTAGAGGAGGTACTCGAAAAAGGAGCCAAAGGGGCCCGTGTTAGATAGGTTGCTAATAAAATAATAGGCTAACATTAGCCAGCTAAAATGAAATTTTTCAGTTTAATTCAAACTTTTCTGACTTTTCTCAAGTTTTAAATCCTTATAATAAGTCTGTGACGTCTTTGTCCTCCGTCATTCGCATGAGACATGCGAATGACGCACACTCCTAAGTTCATTCTTAGGCGTGCTTATTTCCAAAATGTACCTATTTTAGGGTAACTTTTAGCGGGGAATCCGAATGTGAGGTCAAATTTTAGCTAAATTTAGACAAATTTTGCAAAAACCAATTTTTGTCACTCCGTCCCCTATTTTTGTATCCGTCCCCCTTTTTTGGGGCCCAGACCCATTTTTGTCACTGTCCCCTATTTTTGACTCCCCCTTTTGAGGGCCCAAAGTTAGACTGAGCCAAACTCAGACTGAGCCAACTCAGACTGAGTCTGAGTTTGCGAGCCACCGCAGGTGGCGAGCCATTCCTGTGGTCGGGCGCGGAGCGCCCGACCTTCCCCCCTGGAATGTGAGTGAAGTTAGAACAGAAAAGGCATACTGATATAGAAAGGGCATACTGATATAGACTCCCCGCGCGCTAGTCTAAAATACCTGATTTAAGGTATCATTAAAAAATAAGCGATTGAAAAATAAGCCAAATTGGAAAAATTGCAAAATAATATTACGGGTTATTATATATATTATAAAAGTTATCAAAATCCTTGCACCCTCTTCGGGAAAGCTCAATTTTTTGGCTAGTTTCGCGTATTAGATTTAATAATAGTAGTAAATTCAGAACTTTCATCCTCTGCGCGCAAAAGCGCGATTTTTTACTTAATCATTAACTATCATCCAAAATTTGGCTCGGAACATAATTAACTCGAAAATTGGTTCATTTTTTAGATAATTGGTTATTTTTCAAAAAATTGGTTCATTTTTCAGAAAATAGGTTATTTTTCAAAAAATGGGTTCATTTTTCAGAAAATTGTTTCATTTTTCAGAAAATTGGTTATTTTTCAAAAAATTGGTTCATTTTTCAGAAAATTAGTTATTTTTCAAAAAATTGGTTCATTTCCCGGCACATTAAATATTTTTAACAGTCTGGTATACTGAATTAGGACACATTAGGACTAGGGTTTTTCCCGGTTTGGCTACTCCAAACCGTCTACATATTAGAGGAATTGGTTTAAAATGTAATAAGCTAAAACATAGATATATTGATAGTCTGGTATACAGAATTTGGACGCATTAGAATCTGGAATATTTAAGGTCAAATATTTAAGGTCCTCACAAGCAGCTGGCCCAAACAATTGTCAACGGTCGTTGGTACGGCGACGTGCACTTGAAAGTCTTCAGCTTGGCGGGTGATTTCAACGACAAAAAAAGTAGTAGAGACGGTAGAGAAACAGGCTGGGGAATCGACTACAATCGATTCCCTGAAGCCGTAAAAAAAGACACAGGCTACTTAAAAAGGAACGAAGAAAAGGCAACAATCTACCATAAAAAATACACGGATTTTGTGAAAAAGGAAGGCGAAATCCAGCATCTGAATTGGAACCTTAAGGACTTGAAACCGGATGGAGTGAAATTTGATGTGAGATATGATCAATCCTACTGGCTGGATCACCTGAATGTCGCCATGTCACCAAAAGACGACCTGCCCGACGAAAAAGTTCAGAAGTTGGTCGAGTACGGCCTGACAGAGGGTGACTTTAAGAAAAAAGAAGGATTGTTGGCAAAGAAATTTCAGTTGGGCGAACACTTGATGGATCTGGCAGCGAGCATTGCTACCCTGGACGAGGGCATTCAGATCCTTTGGGTGACTGGCGCGGAAAAAGTTGATCTCCCCGTTGGTGTTCACCGCACTCTGAAGGTGGATTTCGACGGCGCTGCCGAGAAACTCAAAGAGGCTTTTAAGGTAATTTTTAGATAGTATTGGGGCATCCGAATAGAAATTTCCTTT
Source organism: Ditylenchus destructor (assembly GCA_022814885.1). Taxonomy (NCBI): domain Eukaryota; kingdom Metazoa; phylum Nematoda; class Chromadorea; order Rhabditida; family Anguinidae; genus Ditylenchus; species Ditylenchus destructor. The sequence continues at coordinate 10,490 of JAKKPZ010000753.1, read as the reverse complement.
TGGATTTATCGGCATCTTCCATCTAGCGAGTTAAACAGACAGGGTCTCGCCACGATCTCCCTGATTTACAGTATATGCATCCAAATCCTATCGTATTGATTAGGAAAAACATTTTTTGAGACTCAACAAAAAAATTTATCATCCCTATGGTTTCGAAATTTTAGTTTAACCATAGGGAGGGGTATCATGGATTTGAATTTCGAAATTTTTGAAATCCTGAAAAACACTTTTTCTGGACAATTTCGGTGCGCTGAACACGAATCTGAAGGTAGTTTTTTGTTGAGTCTAAAAAAATGTTTTTTCCTAGCCAATACGATAGGAATTGGATGCAAATACTGTAAATCAGAGAGATCGTGGCGGGACCCAGTCTCTTTAACTCGCAAGATAAAAGATGATGATATATCGAAAAGGAAATTTCTATTTGGATGGCCCAGTAGTAGAGAAGCATGTTTAATGCAGTACGAGTTACAAATATGAGTTAAAATAAAGATATGAATGCATTATGAGGGAGGAAAGTAATTTGTTAAACAAATAAGTATAGTTTAGCCGTTTCGGCCTTAATCCTAGACGACTAAACACAAATAATGTTATGAGGTTAGGCCATCCTCAGTAGGATCCTCACAACTAATCTTGTATAAATTACTTATTGGGGGAAATTTGGGATAGAGGAGAGAGTAAGTAAATTGTAAAATTGAAATGTGACTTGAATGAAGATGAGAACAGATATACTTTTGTCATATATTTTGCTTTTTTGATTTCCTTCCAACACTTTTGACAATCAAATTAGTGTTTTTGAAAGAGAAGTGTAAAGGGAAAATTCAAAAGATACAAAAATTTTTTTGGTAGTATTAGATTCAAACAATTTCAACTGTCGTTTAAAACACGCTCATTTCTTCAGAGGCAATAGAAAACTCGTATTTACAAATTTGTTATCCTTGCCCCAATAGGCATATAGGTAGCTAACGTGATTACTCACGCGCAAAACTTAAAATATAGTGAGTTTAAGCCTACTTCTTGATAAAGAAAATTCCATATACCATTTTTTGGAATGTGAAAGCATTGGATCTGCGCTCTATATGATGCGTTGTCTTTTCAGTGTGCCGCACACTAGCCCTAATTTGACCTTCTCTCAACATATAATAAGTGCATTTTTGGCCCAACTTTGGAAAAATCCTCAAAAATATGATTCAAATTCCCGCCGCTTTTTGTGACAAATTTACGCTTTGCAAATTCCTGGCGTTCAATTAGTTCGGGCAGCTTTTAAGATACAGATAATAGCATTCAACATTTTAAGCCAATTGATGTGACGAATCGGTTCGCAAACCCCCTGAAGGTATCTTACGACACCTACGTGAAGAAGGCTCAAGACTGGGAGGATAAGTTTCCCCAACAGTTGACCAAAGAACATTTCTCATTGAAGTGGGCTAACGGAATCATGCGCAATGCAAAACAACAAATCGAGAAGCTGGATAAAAAGTTTGAACTGAAAGCAACAGAGGCCGATGCCAATCAGTATGTAGAGGCCTTCCATAAAATGGAAGTCGAAGTGAACGGTGTCGTGTCACCCATTGAAAAAGTCGAGAAAGTAGGCCTTCACAACTGGCGCCGCACCCTGGCCGTGGACGAGATGAACGAGTTTCGATATTCCCTGCGGCAATTAGTGGTGCGGTTTGGGGCTTTGAATAGTAAGCTGGCGGAGTTGGAGGATCTGGTTGGTATTTATGGAGAAAACCGAACCGCTGCCTTGGGAATGGCACAGTTGAAGAATCCTATATACAAGCCATATACCGGAATAATGAATGTTCCTCTCAAGTTTGACGAGATTTTGGATCCGGCACAGGCGGCCAAAAAGCCGGAGAATCCGCGAAAAGCCAAAGGAGCCAAGGCTGAAGCTAAAGCTGAAGAATCCAAGACACCATCGGATAGTCAAGCCATTGCTTGAGTACGTCAAAAGCAAAGTATTTTGAAAAACTTGGTTTCATCAATGCCATTTTTCAAGCACGTCAAATTTTACTACCGTATTTATTAGTATGGTATTACCAGTTGTATTATGACTAGGGCTGGGATTTTTAGGAAAATAAAATCCTTTCACTGTCTGCTTCTGCCTCTATGGTTAACCACATAAAAGACACAAAAGAGGAATCTATTTTCCTAATTTCTGTCTGATTTTTAGGAAAATAAGCTGTCTTCCAATGGTTAAGGGAGACAATCACAGCAGCGTTGAAAAGATGTTTTGAAGTAAAATTGAATCATCTGCGCCCTCTGTCTTTGTCTTCCTAATAATTGGAAGAAAGCAATCAACAAATATTCTATGACTAGAAGAGAGCGCCTTTATGTGCTATCTATTGAAGAGAGACAATGATTAAGCATATAGAAAGCAAAAAATGTTATTTTCCTAAAAATTCCAGCCCTAATTATGACATATAGACTATATGTCATAATTAGGGCTGGGATTTTTAGGAAAATAAAATTTTTTAAATTTGTGATATAGTCGTATTTTTAATTGGCAAAAAAAAACCGCTTTTTAAATGGGGCCAAAACGCAAAATTTTTGCATTCTTTTTCGGGGTTTTTAAAATCGTTGTAGCAAATTTTGTCTAGTTTAAAAATTTTAGAAAATTTTAATGATTGTGCAAAAAAAATATGGCATCAAAAAAAACTCCGATCGGAGTGTACAAGTTTTTTCAAAAATTTACTATTTTTGACATAAAGAACCGCAAAAAGGATCCGGCAGGAAAAACGTAATCGGTGAGAGCCATAATCCCCACATAATTTTTTACTTTGGAATAAAAAATTTGTTTTTTAAAATCTAAAAATTTTTCCTTTGTCTGCAAAATTTAAAATTTTAAAAATATTTTTTTAAATAAGGAGTTAAAGTAGACAAAATTTTTTTTAAAAAAAAGCAAAAAGTATTCTTAAAATCGATTTAAATGCAGCCAAAAATGGCCTGATTAAAATTTTAAATTTTTTGAATACCAATTATATGTGCGAAACCATACCCCAGCTTTTTAACTAAAGAAAAACTTGAGCTCTATGCTTCCACTGACCACTTCCGACTTTTTTACGGATATCGCTTCTACACAGTCCCAGCAATAGCCCTGCGCAATTACTACATCCGACCTTCCTAGTGTGAAGTATTCTTAAAATGCATTATTTCTCAATTTGCTCTTTGAACTTTTATGGAAAATCCAAGCTAAGGTTAAGAACTTTGATCAAAAAGGGCGTGTCCCGATCAAATGCCTAAAAGACACTAATCCACACAATTTAGACATGATGCCGCGAATTAGCGCAGGAACGACCGTGATGGAAATCTCACCAGCCAATGCCGCGAGAGGTCATAGAACAGAGCCGAGATCTGCGCCCAGAAGAGCTCGGTCATTCGCAATTTCACCAGATATTTCATTGATATTATTTTATCTTGTTTTATTTATTTTGTATTTTGATATTTGTCATGTGATATTGATGCCTTGCTCAAATAAAGACATTCACACTAATTACGTAACAAATTACACCTAAATTCTAACATCCGGATCCAAACACACAAAACCTTTATGGGTAGTACGCGCAGAAAGGTCCAGCGGCTTGTGTGTCTGCGCACAAATCCTGGCCAGGTCGGTTTAATTTTTTAACATTTTGCTGTTTACACGTTCTGTTTACACGTTCTTTAAAAATAAATGACAAAAGAGTCACAACTTTTGTCAGTATTGTCTTCTTTAGAAACCCGACTGTCTTTATTTTTCTCCCAAGTACTTCCACATTCATTTAGCGAAAAATCTCAATCAATTTTAGCCGAAATCTCACATGTTAAAGAAATAGCCCAAAATTTCTCCTCTTTAAACGAAAATGTTTTACACACTGATTCTATAGAAAACGCAGACCAAATGGCCCCCTTTCCTATTCCTAGCAAACCATTGAACAGAGATTGTTCACAAAATGACCAACAGATCACAACCCTACTAAAAGGGACCACGTTAAACAGAAATTCAAATATTTTAAATAAGAATGGTAGTTTTGTAATAGTGTCTGAAATGAGCTCTACAGACTTGCAAAAATTTTCTGGTAAAAATGATGAGTCTTATGTTATTCTGATGAGAAATATGTTATTCTGATGAGAAATATGTTATTCTGTAAATTTCCCAAACTGAAAAGTCGAGGGACCGACTTTTTGAGGGCGATAGGTATAAGAACATGAATAATATTAATGTTTTAAGTATTCTTAAAATGCATTATTTCTCAATTTGCTCTTTGAACATTTATGGAAAATCCAAGCTAAGGCCAAGAACTTTGATCAAATAGGGCGTGTCCCGATCAAATCCTGTAAAAGACACTAATCCACACAATTTAGACATGATGCCGCGAAATAGCGCAGGAACGACCGTGATGGAAATCTCACCAGCCAATGCCGCGAGAGGTCATAGAACAGAGCCGAGATCTGCGCCCAGAAGAGCTCAATCAGTGTAGCATCAGAAAGATATTTCACTTTGATATTTCACCTTGCTCTTATTTTCATGTTTTGTATCTTTTGTATTAAAGCCTTACTGATTTCAGGGGGCCCGCTCAAATAATAAATTCATTCGACTAAATTACACAACAAATTACACTTAAATTCTAACATCCGGATCCAAACGTTCAAAACCTTTATTTTTGTTAAATCCTAATTCAACAATTAATCCAATTACAAATCCGGTTAATGAAACTGAGATGAAATTAGGTGATATTTTTCCATATGATTGGTCAGTTTTTACTCATTTTAAAAAGGTAAAAAATGCATTGAAAGAAAATACTTACGGTAATGAAATGGATACTGAAACATTTGCAGAGCAACATCCTGCTTAAAAAATGCGATGATATAAAAAGATAGAATTCGACGGGGTTAGTTATAAAAAGCAACCCGATAATTCACATGTCAGCAATGCTTGGGCAGAAAATGGTAACAACGCGAAACATATTCACATGGGAAATTTATAGAATGGATTTTAGTTTAATTTGGAATTTATGACCAGAAATTAGAACGAAGGAAATATTCTCAATAAAAAAGAAGTCATAATTAGATAGATATCTATTATACTGCAGTCATGCAAAGTTCAAAAAATATTCAAGTACTCGCATTCTATAGAAAATATAGATAGGAGGTAACTAAATTCGCAAACAAAGCTGTTCATTAAATGGTACAATCTAAGAATTTCGCGACAGTATATTTAACCCTTCATTGCCCAGCCGTGTGAGACCCTTTTATGCCGAAGCGTGGGATTTTGCTGATTTTTGATATACAGGGCCCATTTGGGTCCCTGATAACGGGAAAAATATTATTTTTTTTCAAAAGCCCACAAAAATTCCAATTTTTGGGGGGTCAGAAGTCGGGATTTTTCCGAAAATGCATGATACCCCTATGGTTTCGAAAATTTCAAAAGAATTTCGAAATTTTTAGATGTCTAAAAAACACTTTTCTGGTCGATTTCGATGCGCTGAGCACGAATCTGAAGTTAGTTTTTTGTTGAGTCTCAAAAAAAATTTTTAAAAGGTCATTTTCGAATTTTTCGAGAGTGCACCTCGAGAAAAAAATCGCAAAAAAATTTTTTGGATCTAAAACACAAAAACTAATTATATATCCTTATTCAGCACAAAAAGTTGGCTATATCACCACTTTTTTATCCAAAAATGGCACTTTTTCCATCAAATTTTCAATAATGAGACAAAATATTATAATTCGTCTAAGAAAGCGATTAGAATCACAAAAAATATCATGTTAATTCATCAAATCTGTTAAAAACACGTTTTTCAGTCTTGGCGCGAATTCAAATTTTCAAATTATTTCCAAAAGTGTTTCACTCCCACCCACTCATGAAGACCTGTCGATTGAGCTATCGAATGGAAGAGCTAAAGAATGGAAAAGTAATTAGAACCATTTAAAATTAGCAAATTTTATGTTCAAAAAATTTGCCAATAAAGCTAAAGTATTATTAGCACAACAAAAAGGGGAAGTGACAGTAAGCACCCGTAAGAATGCAATCCCAGAAAAAGGTGGAATGTTTGTGGAATATAGTCATTTATACAGTTGGTCGGACAAAGTTTATTCGCAGACTCACACCGAAATATACAAATACAATAACTGTGTCGACTTGCAATTTAAGTTTTTTTGTCAGTCTTTTCGAAAGTCAGACAATTCGACCAGAGACTTATCTACCCAATATTTCACTCCATTCAAGGTCACATGTAATTCGTGTTTGTAGCGAAGTTCGTGTTTGCTCAATATGTCTCTTTTCACTTTTCCCTTGTAAACTGGCCCATCCTTTTTTGGCTGATATTTTGCTATCCATCTATAGCCAATCTCTTCTTTGTCTGTACCAAAATACATCGATAGTAAGGTATCGTCATTATTATGACTTATTATAAGGCATTTTGTTCTAGTAAGTGTTGCCTCTTTAGGCAATTTTTCTTCCGTGAGACAAGATGGTAGAAGAGATGCTGCACGTGTCAAATCTTTCACTCCGTTCAAGGTGTCTTCCATCACACCTTTTGTGTTGTTGACTACTGTTCTCGTTGCCGCCTTAAACAATCCTTCCTTGGGCGCAGCGAATGATTGTGCAATAAGCACCGATACGAACACGATAGCAAAAGAAACGGAAAACTTCATAATAACAAATACGATATAATAAATCGGCGATGTGAAAACAGTCGGCAATGCTAAATTGCGATAACGAATGCTAATTAATTAAAACCATTTTTTAAGATTAACATTTCTCACATTATAGTAAGGATATTTTTCCGGAATCTCACATACCTTTCATAGCCAAAAAATTTAGAGTCAAGAAAAATTTAGAATGAGTCCAGCACAATACCACACAAAATTATTCACAATTAATACAAAGAAAGCGAATAATGAGTGTTAGGATCACGCGTCAAAATATTGAGGGCCAAATGGAAAATGTCATTGTATCCAATACGTATTTTTGGACAATTATTTATTAGTTAGTTATACTCTATATAAAGGTTGTCTGTTATGCTCAATACTGAGGTGGTACTTGTTCTCTACTCCTAAATCCTGATGAAATATTCCGAATTACAAAAACTTCTCAAAATTTTCTATATCGTTATAGGAAAAGCTGTCTACATTTATACCGTGTTAGGAGAATATGCTGATTTCAGATTCGGAATCAGCGCACCCTAAAACTCATATGTCACCAGCAGATAACTCAATAAATAAACCCAAAATTATCATTATGAACATTTTTATTTTCAAAAATTTCATTATTGTAGCAGTTTCGGCACCGAAATTATATTACGGTATCCTGCAGTCGGGACCGGCGGCCCTCAGTCGGCTTCACCCGCCGCTCGGCCGGGCGAAGCCTTATAATGTGTCTCCCAGTGGTTTTGTCAGTGAGAGCGTCCTTCGGCCGCTCGTCATTGGCTTTGTCAGTGAGAAAAATTTTGGACACTGGTAAGAATGCACTTGAAAAATTTCACAGTGAAAAGAAAGAGAGCAAATAAATGTCGAAAAAGACACCCCCACAAGATCGAAGTGAAAACAAGATCAAATTTAAGTGAATCAAAATTTTGAATCGTCCAAAAAATTAGTTTAACTACTAGCTGCGACGTATGTTACATGAAAATTGTGATTGCGTTCTCGGTTTTTAAAATCGAAATTGATCAAGATCATATTTTAATATTAAAATATACTAGGTAAGAAGATGCTCAGTTTGGAAGATAAAAAGTATTTGCAGATTGATGGCCTCTCTTTCGTTCCTGATCAGATATTCTCTTGAGATAAATTTTGTAAAGCTTGATTGAGGCATACCTACACAGATATGGTCTAATGCTTCATAGTCCAAAGTCTAAATAGGGAAATGGATCGCCAATACAAATACTCTCTTTGCTCTATTTCTTCTTCTACGTGTAAATTGAAATAACAGCGAAAATGAAAATCAACGGTTATGGCAAAACTCGAATTATTTTCTAGGATTCTATGTGCCACAGCAAATACTATCCGTTTACAATATCGGTAAAATGTCTTAATTATCATAGGATCCTATTTAACTGTATAAATTACTTTTTCTTGTTTTCACATGCTTTGCCCTATTTTTATTTAACAACCGGAAGGTCGAATCACTACTAGTAGTCACTACTAGTAATTGCCTAAACCAGTAGAAGATACTGTGTAGATGCTCTATTCATAAAGAAATGGGAATTGATCCGTGGAAGCATAGTCTTAAAAATCGACTTGAAGGTCGCAAGACAAAACTGGAACACTCGGCCTGCACAGTAACTATGTTAACCGAAAAATTGTCGAATCGCAGAAGCGTTCGCTGCGCTCGTGATTTGTTATGTACAAAAGTTGTGTCGCTTGATTGCATACAACAGCAACTCGGGGAGTAGCTCCCCAATTTATCGCACTGTGTTCTTTACAAAAATTGAATCATTTAACTGAATCAATTTTTTTTGGCTATTTTACTACCAACAGTTATAGGAATATTGGACTTTACTTCCAATTCAGCCGATATGCGCTCACCAATGTGTGTGCCATTCTTATTTTGAAAGAAAGAGCCGTCTATTCCAAATTATTTTCAGATATAGAGAATGATACGACTTTAGGAATGGCAGTTAGACGGTTACGCTCGATCAATTAGCAGCCTGACCGATGGCTGTCTTGTCGGACTGTTAATTTAATTTTCTATTCCTCAAATTCTTTTTTGTTAAGGGAGCCCGTTATAGGAAAGGATATATCCAATTCAATGATTCTATAATTTAATTCGACAAAATATAAAATCCAAAAATTAAGTGATATGGGAAATTTGCATCAATAAATATGTCCAAAAAGTATTAGTTAAAGTATTCATTGCAAAGTTTAGATGGAGATAAGAAGAAAAATGTTCTTAATACAATATCAGTGAAATGAGTCCGTCAGTCTGTCTGCCTATACAAGCTTTTTAACGCTTCGCTGAATAAAGTGATTGTGCATTTCAACTTATCTGTGGATTAAAAACTTATGGAATTTTCCGCAGCAGATTCTGACGAGAGTTATGACTCATGCTAAATAGGAAATGAAATAAGATTGACAATAATCCTATATAACGGTCACTAATTTAAAGATGATTCACTCGACAGTCACGGAGACATGGAAAAAACGGCGCAGAGGAAAGGCTAGAGAAATACGAAAAGGTATCAGCAAAATATTAAATTCATAAAATTAAATAGATAGATATATCATCGTATAAATGTACTCAAATATAATTCATTACAAAAATGCTTAATTAGAGCAAAGTCGAATAAATATTTTGCTCTGTCAACAACTTTTTGACGAATTCCAGGCAAATAAAATATTACGATATCGGAACAAGCAGTTACACGGTTGGGTTGTTTTAATTTGCCAAATATATTGAGCGGTAAATATAAAATGTGAAAAACCAAAAGCTAAGAAAAAATTTAGAATGAATTCTATATCCAGCACAATACGACAAGAAAATCTTCACAGTTAAGATAAAGAATGAAAATAGTGAATGCTGAGATGCCGCGTCGAAAGCGACACCCACACAAAATCGAAGTGAAAACGAGATGGGACGTCACACAAAAAATTCGTTTAACTAACAGAAGGAAGAATTTTTCTCGATACTCCAAATATTCTGAGCGGTACAAAATACCTTTCATAGCCAAAAAATTTAGAGTCAAGAAAAATTTAGAATGAGTCCAGCACTATACCGCACAAAATAATTCACAATGAAAACAAAGAAAATGGACCAAATGGAAAATGCCATTTTATCCAATACGTATTTTGGACTATAGTGATTCGTGAACCCTAGGTAGAAAGCACATTTCTTTGTTTGATTCTTTTTCGATATGATAACAGACGGCTGATGGAAAAATAATGTGATCAAGAATTGGGGCAGGAAAACTGGGCAGTCTCTCATAAGGACTTTATGGAATTTGGTAGGGCTTTCCATAAATATGAGCATATTCGCGCAGAAATTCAGTTTAATTCCTCTTATTATAAAACTTTAATAGTATTCCTTTTCATATGTTATGCTCACTATAGAGGTGGTACTTGTTCTCTACTCCTAAATCCTGATGAAATATCCCGAATTACAAAAACTTCTCAAATTTTCTGTATCGTTACAGGAAAAGCTGTCTACAGCTTTACAGTCGACCCCCCGAATAACGCCGATATTTTTCGGTCCCGGATCACTCACCCCGATCTGCTCGCTGAATCTTTCTGGATGATTGGTCACACGGGAGCGTTCCAGACAGACTACAGAACGCTGCCGCTTAGTATTTAGGTATGCTCACTACAGAGGTGGTGCTTGTTCTCGACTCCAAAATCTTGATAAAATATCCCGAAATACAGATTTTTCAAAAATATCTTTATCGTTACAGGATACGCTGTCTATAGTTATACCATGTGTGACCAAAATTGAATAGTTTGTCATAAAATTATTTAATCATCCTAATTCACAAGTGAAGTCTATCCGTATGTCTGTATATATGTTCGCTCCGTTCCAC